>QLOH01001224.1:0-34541 GCA_026901365.1 Sesbania bispinosa | reverse complement strand
ATTACCAACTTTTACAAGAATTTTTTCAGCCTTTTCTTTTAAATCTTCAGTTGAATTAGCTCTAATTAAAATTGTTGTATCATCCACATAAATAATTGCTTCACCTTCCAGTGATTCAATAAGTTTTTGAGTAGAGTTTGTGTAGATATTGAACAATATGGTCCTAAAATCGAACCTTGCGGAACACTGAACCTTTGGAGTTTAGACATTTGGGATTGAACTTTGCCTTGCTGTTGACTAGTATCCTGAACTTGTACACATTGCAATCTATCAGATAAATATGAATTTACAAACTCAAATGCATTTCCTCTAATACCATAAGACCATAGCATAGATAACAGGGTATTGTGTTCAACACAATCAAAAGCTTTACTTAAATCTAAGAAAATTGCAAGAACTTTTGTTCGTTTTGAAGTGATTTACATATGGAGTCATGAGCCTTGATAATTGCATCTATTGTTGAGCTATTTACTTTATATCCAAATTGATTAGGTGCAATGACATTGTTCTTGTTCCAGAAGTCCAATACTCTATTGAGAAATGCCTTTTCGATTATCTTCGAGAAAGATGAATTTAGAGCAATAGGCCTGTAATTTTCAACTTTGGTTTTATCTTTTTTCTTATACAATGGTACAATGATAGTATTTTTAGACTAGTTGGAAATTTACCAGTTCTGAAGGTTGCATTAATTATTTTACAGAGAGGTGCTGCAATTGGCTTTTTTAATTGCTTTCAGAATTTTATTCGAGATTTCATCTATTCCGGATGAATTTTTATTTGCCAGTGAATTAATAATATTTATGATTTCCACTTCCGTGCAATCATGAAGATAAATAGACGATTTGACTCTTTCTATTAAATTAGAATCAAAGTCATCTTTTACTAAGTTTTTGGTAATTTCAGTTGGTAGGTTTATATAATACTTATTAAAGTTTCAGCAACATCTAATGGATTTACAATGAGTTTATTGTTTTCTTTAATTATTATTTTAGAGCTCAACTCTGGTTCCCCAGTTTTGAGTTGGTTTATAATTTTCCACGTTTCTTTCACAGGATTTTTGGAGTTCTTGATTCTTTGAGAGTTCTGTTGTTTAGTACTATCATCATGAAGTTTTCTGATTTTAGATCGACAAGTTTTAATTTGATTCTTTTAAATTTTCACAGTTACCAGTGTTATATCTAAGCTGGTGTCTTAATAGGGTTAACATGGCTTCGTGATGATTCAACTCTGGATTCCAATTGATTTTTCCTATTACCTTTCTTTTTTCACATTTACAGGGCATGCAGTGTTAAAGTAGTACAATACAGTTGATATAAAGCATTCATATACAGTATCTATATCACAACAGAGTTCCAGTCTCTACTGCCTTGGAGAGATGTTCCCATTTCTCAGAGGCCAATAGACTACTTAATATTAAACATAGTCTCATCATTAATCTTACGATCAGATATTACTTTTGTGTATTCCAGAGATTTTCTTTTATTTTCCAGGTTAGTTGAATAGCTTTATGATCAGAGAATATGCAATCCAGTATATTAGTTTTCCAATTGTTGACATTTGTGAAAAAATTATCGATACAAGTGCTTGATACTCCTTTGGCACTTGGAGCTATTCTTGTGCTTTTATTAACCGTTTGAACGAAGCCAAAAGTTCTCAATTGATTTCTAATTATTCTGCTTCATTACTCTTGTATTAAAGTTTTACATTGAAGTCCCCTCCAATGAATGATTGCATGTTGCTTAATAAGACATTTATGTCATGTAGAGAGTTCAGAAAACATGTAAAATCAGAATTAGGGACTCTATATAATCAATGATAGAGAAGGCCAAGTTTTTAACCTTAATCTTAACAGCACAAATTTCTACTATTCCTATAACAGACAGTTTACATATTGTTTCTAGAGATTCACATTCTGCCTGAATACAATTATTAATGAATATAGCTACACCTCCACCTTTCCCTTCTCTACAGTAATGTGATATCAGTCTAAATTTCTCCAGATTAAAGGATTCCAATTCATATTGTTTTAACCAGTGTTCTGTTATTATCACTATATGAGGAGAGTGCTCTTCCTCTTACATATTTCTTACATATTACATCCTCTTACATATTTCAAAGTTAACTAGAGCATAGAACACTTTATATTTAAGTCTCCATAGTTCTGTTTCAAAAGAGCGTATCCTGAGATTCACATTTTGCATGTAAGAGTTATAATAACCTATGCTAGGTCGGCTAACCTTGGCCAGGCATTTTTTTCTGAAAAATTACTCTTGAAGAATCTAACATAGGTAGTCCAATGGCCATGCACTCAATTTAAGACTTCAGCCTTTCCCCCTATTTCTAAATAATAAATGATAATACCTCCTTTTGCCTCTCTGCTCCTCAACACATGACTCTACTCAAAAGCTCACCTCACGTTGATGTTATCATTTTTGTTAAGCTTCCAGGTGGTGTGACAACCTCTAGCAACCGAGAATCGTGCTCTCGGTCCTCATCTTGATTCGATTAATAATATTAACAATCTTTTACTAGCTCCAGGAGAGGTGTTACTCAATGAACCGTTCTTGTTTACATTCTTCCGCAGCGGCTGCTGCGGGCTGCGGGGCTGCCGGGCCGGAGTGGGGTGGAGGTGGGAGGTGCGGAGGGCGGAGTGGGGCAAAGGGGCAAAGTGGCTGGAGATGAGAAATCTAGCGGACGCGGGGTATTGGCAGGTTACTGGGCACAGCTTCGTGCACTATTGACCGATGAACCTAATTATTCGCATTGCAACTAATTGCAGTTGAAGTGTTCTTTCTGTAACCTCCAAACTAAGGTACAGATTCCTAAGGTACTTTGCTGCTTTTTTTTTTGCAAGTCTTGAAAGCATTGCGTTAACAAGTCTGTCTTTTCCTTCTAATGTTTCAGAATGCTTTGCTCAATTGGTCTAAGGTCTACCTACGCACCTGGAGGTGATGGCAGTGATCATGGTGACAAAGTTAACTGTTCTGAGGAATTGATGTATAAGTCATCTTTCTCAGCAAATGATTGGTATATTATTGAAATCAGAAGTGGCATCAGTCCATTAACTCACATATGCAAAAATCATAAGCTGAAATACTTGGATTTTATTCCTCAAGGCATACTAAATGCTCAATTCATGATGGCAATGTGTCTGGGACAAAGGATATTACTATGAAGATGCATCTTCAAAGCAAGCAATGTCCTACATATTTGAAACCATTGGTTCCTGGGCAAAAGCTTTGCAAACGCTGCTTCTCAAAAGCAATAATTGACTTTACTGATATAAATATTGAAGAAGAAGCATCATTCAAATTGCCAAGCACTCCAACTTCCAGCTCTGTTCCGTTATCTCAAGTTTCATCCCACGATTCCTTTGAAGGTGTGCATGAAGTTGTGAGGGAAGCTGGATCAATCCAGAATGTTATCTGTGGTCCCGCTCCTGTGCTGCAAAAGGATCAACTTCAACATACTTTGAGTGACTCTGTGGTTGAAACTGAAAGTCAAGAAAGCAAGGGCTCAAGTTCTGGTTTAAGTGACAAAACAGTATTAGTTCCCAACACTCAAGATATTTCTGGGGACTTATTTGATGATGATGAAGCTGAGACCATCCAGGGAAGTGCAGCTAGTGGAAATGTGACGCTCAGTGGACAAGATGAAAATGGAAGTACCCGCGCAAGCTCACAGAGTGAGAAGGAAGGCCTACAATCTAGTGGAGATGATCCATCTTACCACCCTAATCCACAGGATGCCGTTCTCAATAAAATAAACACGTCTTTGGCAGGTATTGGGACACTCTCCTGTAGACAAGAAGAAACTGACCGGAGTCAAATATGCTTCAACTAAATTGAAAAACATTGAAAGTACATACAAAGATTTAATGGGTGCTGCTGGAGGCAGCTTTCCTCAGTCCTCGTCAAGTGAATTGTTCTACACCAAAACTTTGGCAGCTATTAGGTCAAAGTTTCAAAGTAGTACTAGCAATGAGGAAAGGATCAAATTAATATCAATACTCAGTGTCTCAATGACACAGGCAGAAATTTTGGAAAAATTTTCTGACATTGGTGCCACTGATTACATGGTAAGGAAAGCATTCAATCTTGTAACAGAGCAAGGAGGGATTCTTCCTACAACAATGCCCAGGAAGGGCCGTCCCCTATCAGATGAAACTGTCAAGCTTGTGCAAGACTTTTACGAAAATGAGGAAATCAGCTGCAGCCAGAGACCTGGAAGAAAAGATTATGTCAGTGTGAAAGAAGGTGGTGTTACTGTTCATAAACAGAAGAAACTTTTACTTTGTACTCTTAAAGAGTCGCATGCTAACTTCAAAGAGCGAAACCCATCTGTCAAGTGTCATTTTCTAAATTTGCCTCCCTTCGCCCCAAACATTGTGTGCTGGCTAGTGATTCTGGGACTCACAGTGTGTGTGTTGCAAATATCATCAGAACTTTAAATTATTGGTGGAAGCAGCTAATTTTAAAACAATATGGGGGAGCACTTGCAGGCTTAAGGGATTACAAAGATTTTATTGCAAGAGTAGTTTGTGATGACCCTTCTAGTGTTTGCTTTTTACAAAGTTGTTTGTGATGACTGCCCTGGTTTGGACAAATTAGAAGAGCTTTTAAGGAAAACATTGGAAGAAAATTTTGTGGAAACTGTGAAGATGAAGCAATGGACTTCTGACAACAAACGGTCCAGCCTAGATACTCTGTACAAATCAAGACATGACTTTATTAAACTTTTCATGAAGCAACTGAAAGACTTGCTACCTCATCATTTCATTGCCAAGGAACAATCCAAATTTGTGGCCAAGAAGAAACAAGAATTAGAGGAGGGAGAGGCACTGGTGCTCTGTGATTTTGCTGAAAATTACACATGCGTTATCCAAGATGCTGTCCAAGATTATCACTGGACAAATGATCAAGTGACTATCCACCCATTTGTTGCCTATTATAAAGAGGAGGGAGAGGTAAAACATTTAAGTCATGTTATAATTTCAGATCACATGACTCATGATACTATGACAGTATATGCATTTCTGGATAATGCAACCACCTTCCTGAAATCCAAGATCAAGAATCTTAAAAAAAATTATTTATGTTTCGGATGGTGCAGCCCAACAGTACAAGAACTACAAAAATGTAATAAATCTCAACTATCATTTGAAGATTTTGGAGTGCATGCTGAGTGGCATTTTTTTGCAACATCGCATGGAAAATCACCTTGTGATGGTCTCTCGGGTACTTTGAAGAGATATGCATACTTGGCTAGTATCAGAGGTGAACTGATTAGAAATGCAACAGAATTCTTCAAATGGGCCCAAGAGAAAACAAAAATTCATGTGAGTTTTGTTTCCTCAGATGAGGTTCTAGCTCTTTATGAAACCAAGTTGACTTCAAGATTTGCCAAAGCACTAAAGATAAAATCAATAAGGAAACATCATTCAATTCTCCCTATTGAGCTTGGAGCAGTGTCAACTAAACGCTTCTCTTTGTCTGAGATTTCAAACTTTGTCCCTGTTGAACTTGTCCGTAAACATGTGGACCTTACAGATGTTTACCCAGACAGTTTTGTTGCTGTAGATCTTTCAGATTGTAACATGAAGTGGTCTCTCTGTCAAGTTTTATTGGTTGATACTGAAAGTCAAGATGTATATGTCAATTACTTAAGGCAGACCAATCAGAAAAATAGATTTGAGGAGACTGAAGATGAGACTGAACTATCAGTCCCCGCATCAGATTTGCTTGCTATTCTCCAACCAGCTTTTAGTAATTCTCAGTTTATTCTTTCTCCATCTGATATGGAGAGAGTGCTGTGGCAGTTTAAAGCAGCTAGGTAAGCAAATTCAATAACTCATATCCTAAGGCACGTAAGGTTTTATAAAAATATATGAGTAATAAAAATCATTGTTTCTCTCTTTTACAGAATCCAGCAACACCAGCAATAATTTGGTGCACATATCTTAACATAAACTCAGAATTTGCCCAGTCAACCAACTGTATTGGTAGCCATGTAAACTATGAATAAATTTTCCATAAGTGACTAAATTTTTCATACCTTCCCTCGAATGTAAACAGACTGCAGACATGAGGAGGATAAGGTGGGAGCTTATCACAACACCTAGACAAGTTGAAGTAATTTTCATTGTTTCATTAAACAAGCTCTGTGAAGGAGGTAATAAGCTTGTATCTAGTAAAAGCCTAAGGATTTCTGAGAGCTTATACACCACCTGGAAGCTTAACAAAAATGATAACATCAACGTGAGGTGAGCTTTTGAGTAGAGTCATGTGTTGAGGAGCAGAGAGGCAAAAGGAGATATTCTCATTTATTATTTGGAAATAGGGGGAAAGGCTGAAGTCTTAAATTGAGTGCATCGCCATTGGACTACCTATGTTAGATTCTTCAAGAGTAATTTTTCAGAAAAAATGCCTGGCCAAGGTTAGCCGACCTAGCATAGGTTATTATAACTCTTACATGCAAAATGTCAATCTCAGGATACGCTCTTTTGAAACAGAACTATGGAGACTTAAATATAAAGTGTTCTATGCTCTAGTTAACTTTGAAATATGTAAGAGGATGTATTTGGATGGGTTTTGAGGTATAATGACATCATTTTGACTTAATCGATCAAAGCCGCATTAAATTTTTATTAAATTTTGAGGATTAGCATAAGCCGATTAAATGAAAGAGTGCTGGGCCCACCTGGTAAAAATTAGGGGATGTCTGCAGATAGGTAAGGAACATTTTAAGCCATAAGTCGAGGGATTTGACCCCCGAAGTATTTTCAGAAAAAGCTCATTTTTGTATTTTGACTAGCAATTTTATGTTTTTATGCAAAAAATCTTAAAACAGAGTGGTCCAACAGCAATTCTGATGCCAGATTATGATTCAGCACCCTCAAAAACATGGATCCCTAATACAAAAGTTAAATTTTTGATGAAGATAGAATATTTTCAATATCTCTCCTCCAAATTTATACGTAATTCGACGGACTCAAAAAAGTGGTTGTTTGAGAAAACTACACAATTGTTCCCCAGACCCCAAATTTGGGCTAGGGCCTTCTTAGGCACCCCCCAATCAAGATTTTAAGTCCCCGGGCCAAATCTGAGACCATCGATTTTTGGCCTCCGTTGAATCCAGCTGGAATTGCTCATGGGCTTTCGCTAACGCTCAGCCAATTAGGTTTTACATGAAACCTTAGCTTTCGCAGTGGAAACTGTTTCCCTTAGGGCAATTCCACGAAAACACGGACATGAGAGAAATCACAAAATCGGCCTCAGAGCCAAAGTAATGAGTCTACGTTCTTCAAAAAAAAGTCTGGACTATGTGCTAAGATAGACCCCTCCAGATCACACCGACAAGATTTGCTTATACTCAATGAAAAAAAAGTTAAAAATATTAAACCATTTTTCTGACAAAATTTGAGGGGAAAATGCCGTTTTGCAGACCCTTTTTAAAACCACGTTAAAGGCAAGACGGATTCGTATTTTTGGTCAGTTTTTTTGGCCAACATATCTTTTAAAGACCAAGGTACGATACGAAGGCATAGAGGAGGTCAGCAGTCAATCAGAACTGGGCGCAAAGCTACTCTCTAGAATCCAGAAGTAGTGGTCAAATCGCACAGCGTCCGTAACGTCACTTTTCGTCCGTAACGTCACGGCGTCCTTTTCGCCCCCCAAGCTCATTACAGGGGTGCAACGCTTCAAAAAAAAGTCGACTGCCTAGGTTGATACCTTGGCTATCGTTTCCAACGCAAAAAGCAAGATTGCATCGAGTGGAATTTCACCGATAAATGTTTGAGTGCACCCATGTCAAAAGTCGTGTCCGAGCATGCGTCCGTAACGTCACGGACTTTAGGGCCCTTATATCTCCGCGACCTGACCTCGCACAGTGAAACTACAAAAGCTGCGGATTCTTCAGAAAATTGCAGGGTACATTTGTCAAAGTCCCGATCAGTTATTTTCACTCCTTCATGGTGAAATGATCACGTTTAGGTCAAAAACCCGCGTGCGAACGTCCGTAACGTCACGCTGGAATTGCCCCTTAGTCCCACGCACACGTCGATCGGTTTTGTCGTTGAAATGCGACAAAAAAATCAACGGTAAACTGGACTCTGTGAGCGAGGTCAACAAAATTTCGTCGGAAATTCTAATTAAACGAGGAACAGTCCTCTCATCCTTTAATACAACGAGGAAAGTCCGTTGCGCATTCGAGAGACTGTGTCGTTTCTGCTCGCGCGAAACGCTTCGAAAACATTTCTCAAGTCACCGTCCTGGCTGTGACGGAGTTTTCTAAGATTTCGCTTTTAATTTGCAGGACGGCACCCCGGCTCTCCCTGACAAGCTGCGGTACACGTTCGTGGGCGTCATCAGCAGGGAGGCTTGCACCGCGGCCTACCGCCGCCAGGGCTACGACAACGTCGACGCCACCATGTTCTGCGCCGGAGCCAAACGACGACGACTCCTGCCAGGTGGGTTGGAACCACGCGCACATCGCACTCGTCACCTGCGATCCAGTGAAGGGGTAGCGAGCCTACACGACGGTCAACAGTTTAAATATTTGGCTCAATGAACGGGCGCAACGGCCATTCAACGATCATGAACTCACTTTCAATGATGTCTGCGTCGATTCGCAGTCAGCTCTTTAGGTTACTCGATTTCACGGGTTTCAGATGTGACTCCCTCACTATTCCACGCGTTTGGTTCAAATGATCAGGCATTGAAGAAGTTTTTGGGGCTAGAGACGTGGCCAAGCCTCGCACAAGCCCATAAGTGCTGCGCAAAGTTGTACTTCAGTTGGCCCAAGGCCATGGTGCTCGAAATCTCCCCTGTCCGAGGCGCTAGAGGCCCTTGGCCCTGCTCTTCCTCTGACTCTTGTTGCTCTGCTTTGCAGCCCGGCGGCGGCCCGGCGTTGGACGCCAACAACGTGCAGGTCGGCGTCGCCTCGTGGGGCCTCAGCTGCTTCCGCCCGGGCGCGGGCCTCGCCGGCGTCTACGCCAACTGGCCAACCCGGTGCTCCGCGACTGGATCCAGGCCACCGCGAGCGTCTAAGGCCTAGGCAATAAAGCTCTTTCAGCAGTGCACTGAGTACTGTCTAGTATTTCCTTCAACACTCTCTGGTCCAACACACGATCAACACTGCTGAACCCTTTTCTTGAAATGGAAGGTTCGATGCTTCGAATATTGAAAGGCTCGAGGAACCTGTCAAAACGAAGGGTCTGACCAGGGTTCGACTTTGGCCATTTGCAGTACCTCTCGGTGCCGTCTGCCGTCTGCGTCGATGGACAAGTACGTCGACGTAAATCCAACTTTAGGTCGTGCCATTTGACGGGTTCCTCGACTCTCCGAATACAACCTTTTGTGTTTTGCACTGAGTTGGCCATCTTTGTAACTCTCTCGGGCCTGTAAAGTTGAAATTGAACAGGCACGGCATCTTATCTTTAAATTCAGTGGCGTGGCGCTTCCATGCCACAAAGCTTACACCACCGGCGCAACGTGGAACGCTACGAGGAGTGACGCCTATGATATTCGGACCTTTGGGGCTGTCCACATATACGACGTGGACAGTGAGGGGGGAGGGGGGGGGGGTAGTCTATTTGTCCACGGCTATCCACACGGGGGGGGGGGGGTAGGGGGGGGGGGGGTAAATGTATTACAATCAGGGATCCTGCCCCCTCAGGTCGCCACAAGGTCGCAAGAGCCCCGATTGTATATAAACCACCCCTGGGAACCTTAAAATAGCGGCGCCCAAGCGGAAAACGGTCCTTACGAGGAAAAATAAAGGTTTCAAGCGGTGGCCCTAACCTACAACGGTCATCTAGGATCAGCAGAATTTAGGGTCAGTGTGCACACGATCTCGATGCCGCTGGTTTCAGTACCGCTTTCGGCTGGTTCCGCACCGTTTCACACACGTTCACTCAATGACTCACCGTGGTTCTCTGGATTTCATTTTCGTCAGTTTGCTCGCGAGACCCAGGCGAGACCGAGGCGCTGGTGGCGCGGAGTATCTCCGCACAGCGGCCGACGGGTCCGAGCAAGGGCCTCGAGCGAGGGCTAGGCAGCTATACGCACGTCAGGCGTGGAGGCGTGTGTTCGCAGGTGGCGATTGAGGCCTGCGCCGGGCCTGGGCTAATAACGTCGTTTTTCGAAACTGTGGTGTGATTTAAGTAAGTCAAGTGTTCGTCATCGAATCGGCGGAGGGTGTGCCTGCGGGTCGAATTTACGCCTCACCTCAGACCCAACCCCCAGCAACCCCGCCTTCTCAACTTGTCACGGTGATTTCTTCCCGCACACCTCAGACCCAACCCCCAGCAAACCCCGCCTTCTCAACTTGTTACGGTGATTTCTTCCCAGTCCCAACCTCCACCACCCCCGCCTTCTCAATTTCGTCACTGTTGGCTGTGTTCTTCTGGTGCATCGTCACCTTTGAGAGAAATGTGTAGTGATCATTTCTTCCCAGTCCCAACCTCCACCACCTCCGTATTCTCCAACACGCCGGCTGCGGCCACCTCATGAGCTGCTCCATCCTACTCCTTTTCTTCAAGGAAAGGTAGTTGAGGATCCGTCGACTCAAGATATTTTCTGTTGATCGATTTGGAATGTCGGATTGTGACTTGTGCAACTTCTGCCTCGAAGGCTGGGAGTGAGGTTAGTGAAGTTGCAGTTATTCTTGTTTTGACGTCGCTTTTTGCCTGTTGAGGATTCGTGGCAGAATTAAATTGAATAAGCTTTGAGGCTTCTGATCATGTTGGCATGTCTTCAAATTGCCTCTCTGTCGCCCCACTGTCTTGCATGAAGCTTTCAAGTTACAAAACAATTATGTCTTTGTGTCTCTTATGCCTCTGGCATTACTACCTTAAACTAGATCGTCTTAAATCTTTTGCATGTCTGCAAGTGTTAAAACTATTATGCTGCTCTGCTGGTCCCTCAAATGTCTGTGTTGCCTGAAGCCTGTTTTGAGTGGTAGAAGCTTCCATAACAAATATTTACTTCTCTAATATATTTTGTTTATGTTTCAGGTGGTTTCCGTGAACTAGCTTCTCCTCCAGTCTCGAGAGTCGTGTGATCGTGCCCAGATGATGCTCTGTGAAGGTAGTTTATATTCGAAGTGATTGATCTCTTAAACAGTTCTTTAGGTTTGTTACAACTTTGGCTTCACCATTCTACAGTCCATTTCTGAATCTTTCAACCATGTTTCTTGTATGTTAGTATCTTTCATATTTCTCATGGATTGTTTCTGAATTTCAATTTCTCTTGAAAAATCTCCTATTGATCCCTCTTGTTCTATTTCCATATTAAAAATTAGACTTGGTTCTGGACCTGCCGGTGGGTTTCTGATTGTCGCCTGAAGCTTCTTTGTGAGGGGTAGCAGCCTCCTTAACAAATACTTACTTCTCTAATACATATTGCTTATGTTTCAGGTGGTTTCCGTGAACTAGCTTCTCCTCCAGTCTTCGACAGTCATGGTGGATCTTGATCACTGCATCATGATCACAACTCACAATAGAAGCTGTTCAGCTAGATATTGATTGGATCTGTTGCTCCAATCAAAGCCATCTGTTTATCCAGTTCATTCCATTTATTGTTAAGCAACACAATCAGAAGGTAATTTCTTGTATGTCTCACTGGTGATGCCATAAGGCAAGCTGATCTTCATGTCCGTTCAATGTTTTGTGGTGGACACCATAATTTTTGAGCAGTAGCAGCTGCTCATGGAATATTTACTTTATTTAATATATTATAATTTTGTTTCAGGTGATGTTGCTGGCAAGTGGGCTGGACTGTGATTGTCACTTCTGGATTTGAATTCATCATACCCTGAATTCATCAGGGAATGAATTCATCATACCCTGTAGAAGCTCGACATAGTATCTTTCTCTTCTTGCAGTGCACTTTATTTGGCTTGAAGTGTAATGATGATTTTGATATAGACAAGGGACTGAATAGTTTTATGTCAGCTCGATTTAGAGAGTATGAGTTTTTCTTGGTTAAGTAAGATGAAACTCCCTATTTGTAACTTACCTGTTGTGAATTTGATGGTCTTTAAAGTCCATCATGGTATTTCCCATCCTGCCCAAGTGTTACCTTGTCTTTATGATTGTGGCAGAACTTTTAGACATTTTTCTGGACTCAACTCTCACTTAAAGAAATGTTCTAAGGATCCAATATCTGATTTGGCTCAATCAAGTGGTGGGGTGTCTCCTGATGTTCCATGTGTGAGTAATAATGTTTCTGAATTATCTCAGTCAAATCAGGAGTCTTTGTCTAGTGCTTGAGTTGATTTTTCAGTCCTTTATGTTAACTTGCATTTGTCTAAAGAGTGTGAGGCTGCTTGCTTATCTTCAACCAATTCACTTAAATCTGTAGCAGATGCATTTGTGTGCACATGTTCAAGAAATAATTGATGATGTCAGTGACTTTGTACAAGGGTTCTTGTGCTGTAAATCTCTGGTTGGAATGCGCAGTATTATTGAAGTCTGCTGTTGGGTATAGATTTCTGATTCCTGATTGTTTTTTTATTTGGGTGTGTCAGAAAATTGTAAGCAGTTTTCGAATTCTGTAAATATGGCAACTAGAAGTAGAGCAGATTTCTCTATGCATGGGTGGCTTGCAATCAGCTTTTCAGATTCTGAATGTGCCTCTTAACAATGTGCTTTGTGCAGAGAGTCTTTGCTCTGCTTTGTGTGTATCTTTTCCTGCCTTTACTATGCTTCACCATTAATGGTGATCATTTGTATCAGGGTGTTGACTAATTGATTTTGATCATCAGAATACTGTTGTCCTGGTGTGTGTATGGGCTTTAGTACACTATTAAGTACATACGACGATTCTGTTTGTAAACTGTTGCATGATTTCTAATGTGGTGGTCCCCTTGAAGGAGAGTACAACTGTCAAATGCATTTCATGTCATCATGTATTATGTGAATTCTCTGGATAAGAATCCTGATTAAAAGTCAAATTTCATGGAATGCAATCTCTGGAAAAGTGAACGTTCTGAATTTTTTGATGATGATATATTGTTCTACCTCTGTTTTTTAATTATGATGATTTCCAGTGTAATAACCCTCTTGGATCTTGGTAAATCTCGATTTATCTTGGTAAATTTACCAAGATCTTGAGCTGAAAAGTTGGTGGCATTTACATCAGTTTGCCCTGTTTTCCACCTGAGTGTCAGTCTTGTGTTGAAAATGTTTTTGTAGGTTTAGTATTGCCTTCATGTTAACGTTGTTTCTCTTTGGCCCTTTAATTTCTCAATTGAAAAAGCTAGAAAAAGATGGCATTGGTGTAAATCTTCCTGAGGGTCCTTGTAAGGATTTTTTTTTGGAAGTCCTATTTTGCTTGGTGACAATCTAGGCATTAGTTCCCTTGGTACACTATTAAGTACATACGACGATCCTCTTTGTAAACTGTTGCATGATCTCAATGTGGTGGTGCCCTTGAAGGAGAATAGATATGACCTTCCTGTTTGTAAAACTGGATGGCAGGATCCATTGTTTGATGATGGCCATTAATGAGTTTGTGTCCCTCTCTTGTCCAGCATGAGAAAGACTTGCCAGAATCCCTTTGGACTCCTCCAAATACCCAAAGGTCGTCCTTCAATGCTTTTCGAAATGGCTTTGGAAGCGAAAACTGTTTTTCATGCTGCCTCAGTTATAAATGTTCTCTTTATATGAAAATTGTGGGGATAGTTTGGTGATTATATATGTCAGATGTTGTCATTTGTATGATTGGTCTGTGGTGTTGATGTCTGCAAGAGGTTTGGATTACCAAATTTGTACCTAGGGTTGACAGAATGTTGTATTTATGAATTAATATGCACTTTGGTTGCTGTATTTTTCTCTAATAAAATATTTCTTTCAATACATCTTAATTAATGGTGTCGTCAAACTCTTCTCCATCTTACCACCACTCAGATTTCAGTACAAATTGGTTTCAAAGCACAATATGGCAAGGAACTGGTGGACAGATTACAAACAGTTGCAACAAACAAAGAATGCAATTGAAAGATGGTATTATTGAACTAGGGGCACGTGACCGTTATTTGGAGGTGGGTCACGTGATTGGCTGAGCGTTAGAGAGCGCCAAGTTAAAATCCTGGATGCTCTGGATGCTTGGCGGAGGAATAAGGGGCTGCAACTCATTTAACCTAACCGAAAATACCCTAACCCTAACCACCCTGGGTCCACATGTCACCTCAATTCGTATTTTTTTCTCAAAAATAGTCAAACTTTGCCGGCCTGAAGGTTCCGGCCGCGTGCAGCCTCTGGGGGCGAAAAAAATTTCTAAGTCCCAGAAAAACCCAAACGTTAGGGCCAAAAAAAAAAATTTCGTCAAAAACGGTCGGGAAGTGGTTTTTTGGTCTCCTGGTGGTCTCCTGACACTTTTCTGAAAAAAAAAATTTTCAAAATTTTTTCAAATTTTGCCGAAATTTTCCAAGTTTTATGCTATAAATCTGGAACGGATCAGCGAATTTGACCAAATTCAGGATTTTGCAAGGAAACATAATGGGGAAGAAGCCCTCAAAGTCGGTGGCCCGTGCGCCAACCCGTTTCCGAGCTCTCGTGCGCACAGACAGACAGACACGCACACACGCACACACACGGCAACTTTAATTTGACCCCAGTCAGGACATGGGCTTCGCTAACGCTCAGCCAATGACCCCAGTCAGGACATGGCTTCGCTAACGCTCAGCCAATAACAATCCTTATGCAATCCTTTTAAAAAGGACATACAACTTCTTTTTTTTTTCCATTTCGGATCTGTTGATTGCTTCGTGGTCAAAGAATCTTCAATTTTTCTTTCCAAAGTGACAGTCATATTGAGGTTTGACCCAGAAATAGACACATCTTCCCAAGTGGCATTGGCTTAATAATTATTTGTTTCTTCTTGGGTCTTTGAGATAAGGGGGAAAAAGTACAAATAGTATTGATGAGTTGTAAGACTGCTTTAGAAGTCACCAACAACAGAAACTCAAAAGATAAGGGAAACTCACTGTCCTCTTTATGACACTTGAACAGACAGAATTTTTTTCCTTCTGTTTAGCCTTGCTCTTTGCAGGTGCAGTGCACCAGCCCCAACCAGCCCCCACCTCCACCCCGCGTCGCGCCGGCCAGACGCAGCCGACAGGCAGCCGACAGAACTCACAAGAAGCGCAATTTGAAATCTGTTTTGCAAAATCCTAAGAAAATCAGTACAGTTTTTGTTAAGATTATGGGTTGTTAGCGCTTTAGTTGGTTCGTCTTGTACCTAGTGATAAGTGTATCAAATCGGGTGTTTAGACGTAGTCAATACCCTGGAAGCTCGGTTCGCGATATCAACTTAACCTAAGGAATCTCACAATCGAAAAAGACCATGAAACGAAAGGTGAGTTTCAGTTGACGAGTCGCACTGATGTTTTGGCGTATCTCTGTTATATTCATGTCTGTTTTGTGTTCTGGCAAAGCGAGGTTTGGACCACCGCAACTCAAACCATATTCGCGTACATGGTCAAGAAGGAAAGGCTACAGGAAGTAAGATTAGTTCCTGTAAAACCTTATCAATGTGATTGACCCGTTTCAAGATTTGGCTTTTTTTTCTTTCTTCTAGAATTGGTGACATCTTAAGACAGGGAAGAAGTCTGGGTGATAAAATTTTGGCCCTAGCAGATGCGAAAGCCCAGATTGAATCAATACCTGCTGATTCTAATGAATCCATGGCTACATCATCAGTTGGTCTGGATGGTCTTAGGATTCCAGTAAGTGAGATGTGGATTGTTATTTTTTGCTGTGTATCCGCACAACTATTCGCACAATGTGAAGATTATTTGCTGTGTCAATGTCACTGCGATCACGGGAGTGTTTCCAAATCTTTCAGGGCCCGAAAGAATTATGTCATGTGTCAGAAGATGAGATGTCACTTGAGAACCACCATTCACCTGGAGCTGGCAAGTTATACAATGATCATAAAATTTGGCAGCCGCTGAGACGGAGGATCGAATTGACCTCCCACTTGCTGATTCAGATGAGTCCATGGCTCCAACATCAGACATTCAGGTTGGTCTCAGGGTTCCAGTAAGTGGAATGTCGAAGTCACTGGGGTGCCAGGGAAACAATCATAACTGAGGTACCAAAGGAGAATTGTATGCTTATAAATATCTTTCTCATTTCAAGGAGAAGATGGTGTTGCTAGCCCAAACATTTCAAACCAATTAGCAAATGACACATCAATCAGGACACACCTTTCTCGTCCAGCTGGTCAAGCTGCCATTAGTGCCACTCTCACATGTAACAGTGGATCGCCCATCATTTCCAATGTGATGCCAGCAGTAAGTTTCATCACATCAAAAAATGTTTTTGTTGTTATTTAAAAGAGTTGGTACATGACGATCTCCTATGCAGGATATTGCACCCTCAATGGAAACAAAGCAAAGTAGTGGGTTAAACCATGCTCGAACTGCTGTTGTTGTCAAGAACACCAAGGCAGACAATGAGACAGATACTTCTGATAATGATGACTATATGCAGTCTGTAATGCTTAACAAAGCTAAAAAACTTGAATATCTTAGGTATGTTACACCCCAAGGCGCTGAGAACATGTTGTGATTGCTCTAATTAATAGAAAATGTATTATTTGTTCAAAAAGTTCCTTCGGCATTTGCTCACCTAAACTCAACAACAACAGTAAGGCAAGATCACCTAAGAAAGCAAAAGCATTGAAGATGTCCAAATCTGAAGGGTGACCCGATCCAAACTAGGGATTAGCAAACAACTTGCACACGAGACACCATCTCAGAAGGAATTGCTATTGAATATAAGGTAAGGTTTAGTTCTAATATCTTGAATACAAAGTGGAAGGTATTTATGCTCATAGTAATTCTCCTTGTCACAGATGCTTTGGAAGTGGTTTCATACAAAAATCAGAAGACAAGCACTTGCAACACAGGCCTCCATCCACGACCTTGAAGGCTTTTATTGATAGAATTAAGAAGCAAAGCTCTCATGACACAACTGTGCTGCAGAAAGATAACTTAA
Source organism: Sesbania bispinosa (assembly GCA_026901365.1). Taxonomy (NCBI): domain Eukaryota; kingdom Viridiplantae; phylum Streptophyta; class Magnoliopsida; order Fabales; family Fabaceae; genus Sesbania; species Sesbania bispinosa. The sequence goes on along the minus strand of QLOH01001224.1, from coordinate 17,536 downwards.
GTCAACAAGCAACTTCGTATGATATGAGTTACCTTGTTGTTGGCATAATTCTGTATTGTGGTGGTGGCTGCTTCTCAATTTCTGGGGGTTCTGGACTTAAATGATTGTCAATGGTTCCTGTTTCAGATTCCTTAAGAAACTCTCAGACTTAACTTTATCTGATGTAGATAGGAGAACAAGTAAGGAGCGTATCACAAGCCTTAGTTTCCACCCTGATGTAAATACCATGCTTATAGCAACTGGAAGTGAAGCAGGAGTCCTAGGCAAGGGAATGCTTTCAGTGTTTGACCCTCTGTTTGTGTTGGTGTTTTCGTTGTAACTCAGGTTGTAAAGAGCAGACCCTTTACAGGTCTATGGAACTTTGAAGACCCCTCCAATAAAACTAACTTGGAGGTCATGTTCCCTCATAAAAGAAGCATAAACTGTGTCTCCATTAATTCTTGGAAGCATGAGGTATGTTACACATCAAGCAATGATGGTTATTTCTCCATAAGTGATTTAGAGAAACTTCAACTCAGCAAGGTATACAACATCCTATTACTTCAAAGTTTTGTTCAACATGAGTTGTAGTTTGTTTACTTACTATCTTCTCTAGTTTAAGGTAAAAGACAAAGGAACAGTGCCGAGAAAAGCAGTTTGGCACAAAGAAATTGATGCTACCACTATTGCTGTTGCATATGGTACATAAATGGAATTAGTTGCTGGTCTAATTCTGAAGTTTACATCTGTATGTTGTCTGTTTAATTTTTGAAATGGATTTCTAGATGATGGAGTTGTTGCAGTAGTGGATGTCAGAATGCCCCACATAGCGAGGCTCAATGCAAACACACTGACAAATGTTCCCTGACATCTGTTGATGTTCATCCGCAGAAAAATGACACACTTGTGCTAGCATCTTTAAAGTGGGATACTTGTACAATTTTGATACTGTAACATTTACTTTACATTGAGCATTAATCTGACATTTTAAAATTTTCTAGGGGCCTGACATCGTGGGATAGAAGATTTCTTGCCAAGCCATTATGGTCCTGCAAAATGGCCAAAGGAGCAAACAGCTCTTTTTTTTCCATGTCAGGCAGTTATATGTTGACTACCTGTTGCAGTAATGAAATCAGAATTTTTAACACCTCATTTCCTGCTTACACAGGTATCTTGATTGGCAATAACAGGGAGGTGATAGTTATAACCAGACTGTTGACTTATTCTTTATTTTACTTTTGCCTTAAACCAGAGTCGGTAGTTATTCCTCACAAAACTACCACTTTGGCAAGATTGCCTCTGACGCGAGCTATGTGGCACCCAAACAGTGACTCATTTTTCGCCGTGAGAAATGTTCCTGCTACAGCATCTGATAGACGTGTTGCATCTGTACCAGCTAAAGTAACTGTCAATTGCAAACCTTTTTAAGAACCTTGCAAATGTTGAAGCCTTATACCTCCCAATTTTCCAGGTCCTGATTTTCACTCATGCTGAAGAGCCAGTGAAAGAACTTCTCACACCTATTCCCACACTGATTCCTCAACAACTTGCATGGCATCCACATGCAGATTTGGGTGTTATAGGATATGGCAGTTGTAATGGTAATGTGTTTTTGTATTCCTAAAAAGGAATTTCCTGAAATTTGTTTCATTTTTATTCTTTGTCTAAACATTTTAGTAGGTCATGCCATCCTTTTCTATTCTACATTGTCTGTAAATCATGTCTAGTGTCGCAGAATTTGTAAATCATATGTTAAGCTCCACCAATCTTCCTTCTTTTTCTCTTTTTTATATTGTTTTTGATAATTTTGTAAGGTCCTGGGAAGAAACATGTTGTAAGGACCAGTGTAGCCTCCTACCTTCTTTAGTAGCTCAGGCTGGTTCCTCAAGTTCGTGTCTTGTTTATACTTTGTCTACATATTTGTATACCCTTTTCCTAAGGCAACTTTTTTAATAGGTGAGGCCTCCCTTTTGTGTTAGATTCTATTTTTAAAGGCTGTTTAAATCATGTTGCACTCTCCAGAGATATCAGTCTATATGTTGGTGTGCCTCTATGAGCAGTTAAAGTTTCCAAGGTTCCTAGATTTGGACCCCATATAGTAGGCTTCATTGGGATAAAATGGTTCCTATTCTTATTTTATTTATTCTGGTTGTTGAGGTCAAATCACTGAGACTTATTTCTGTTATGTTCACTTGTTTTGGAACGTCCTAAAAGAATCAATGCCAATAAAAGTTGTTTTCATTTTTCAATAGTGTAATGTTCTTGGTCAACACCTCGCAAACACCACCACTACACTTCCATGGAGGAAACATTGGAAGAAAGTCATCATAGACATGTTTTTATTTTCCATTGCTTTTGCACATCAAAACAACAAAAAAAGCACAATCAATGAAGTATGTTCAACAGTTTGCAAACATCATTGTTTAGAAAATCACAATCATTGAAAACATTGGTTTTCGGTTAAGAATTTCAATTACATAATGACATATGTAAATGTGCCAAACTAATAAAGAACGAGATTATACAATCTCCTGATTCCATAATTTTGAACTAAATGCACCTATTAGTTTGCTCAAGCTACCAAGTACACAAATTCATAACACTATTCATGAATATGCATCATCAGAACCCCCCTCGAAAAAGGAAAAAAAAAAGACGAACACTGTATGATCTGAGAGACTAATTGATCATCAAGAATTATCCTCCTAGGCTGACATGAAAACCACCCCAATACTACATTTATACTACCTAAGGATAGCAATCACTTTCTTTGACAAAGGACTGTTCTCAGTGACCTGCAACAGATAAATAAATGTTAGAAATATAAACCGAATGTCACTGAAATAATTGCTAACAGGTTTACTCACTTCACATCACATGAAGACAAGACAATGCAATCGTCACATCCTGTAACACGTTTTCTACAGATTGATCAGCATCTATGACTGTGACATTTGCTTGTCCTTGCATAAGCCAGTCCTCCATTTTCTCATGTAATGAAGAAAAATATGAGAGGCTAATGCCTTGTTCTTCTTTTCGATTACGAGCCATAGCTCTAACAAAAGCCTTTTAGGATCAGCTCTCAAGTATAAGAAATGTTCTTTCCCCTGTTGTTTGTCTTCATACAGTTTTAACATTCTCTTAAAACAACAAAATCTTGGTGTCGTATCAAGTTGTTTCCATATTGCATTGCTGCAAAAACATGGACTGCGCTGTAAGGTGATCTTTCATACACCACTTGCTTGGACACACATTTGAATCCCCACATAGTTATCATTACCATAACTTGAAAGGTCATTGCCCAATCTCCAGGATTGGAATAAAAAATTCCCAGCATATTGTAGCCTTCAAAGTTTTTCCATTCTTGGACAGGTTCCTTAATAACCATTACTCCTTTACTTGACAGCAAATCCAAAACAGATGACTTTCCTACTCCAATATTCCCTTCCACGTAGACTTTAACACTTTTCAAAGACCTAATCTTTCTGGCAATCACTGCAAACAATGTCAGGAAAATCAACATCTTTGTACACAGGCACATACAGACCTAAATGCCACTCCCAAAGATACTTGACACCTGCACATTCCAATACCCTGCTGCCCTCTACCAAGCCACAGCACAACTCATGCTTCCTCCACATGCCTTCTTAAACACTAGGGGCACGTGACCGTTTTTTTGGAGGTGGGTCACGTGATTGGCTGAGCGTTAGAATGCGCCGTGTCAAAGTCCTGGATGCTCTTGATGCTTGGCGGTGGACTAGGAGGCTGGACCTCATTTAACCTAACCGAAAATACCCTAACCTAACCACCCTGGGTTCACACCTCACCTCAATTCATGGTTTCTCCTCAAAAATGGTCAAACTTTGCCGGCCCGAAGGTCCCGGCTGCGTGCCAGCCTTGAGGGTCGAAAAAATTCTAAGTCCCAGAAGAGCCCAAACCTTAGGGCCGAAAAATATTTTATTTTTGTCAGAACGGTCGGGAAGCGGTTTTTTTGGTGTCCTGGTGGTCTCCTGACACTTTTCTAGAAAAAATTTTTTTTCGAAATTTTTTCAAATTTTGCCGAAATTTTCCGAATTTTATGCTATAAGTCATGAACGGATCGAGCAAATTTGACCAAATTCAGGATTTTGCAAGCAAACATACCAGTTTTAAAAAAAAACAGAATGGAATTATCCATTCTTAGATACTGCAACTGTTTTTTTCTTTAAATGCAGGGGCTAAAAAATATCTTTGCAAAGACAATATATAAAGATAGACAATCATTGGATTTTTCCTTCACACATGGAGGCTACTCTTATACATGATCAAATTCCTTACATTTTGAGGTATGCTTCCGAGCTGAAGTTTCGGGGTATTCATAATAAGTATCATGAGTAGTATTTTTTTTTTTTTTTTTTCAATCCCTGAAAAGTGGCACTGAAAGGCTCACTAATTCAGGCATTGTGCCTTGCCAAGGCGAGAGAAATGCGCCCCATACCTTTCGGCTGCCAGTGTCCCTTACTGAGGAGTTAGCAAGCGGTAGAGAACCACTATGGGGCCACACCCGGTGAAGGGTTGTGTGTTTCAACTAAAACTCTCACTTACGGGGCCAGTCATGGCAGGCTGCCGGCCTACAGGCAGTTGTAGGACTTAACTTGCTAGAGCCTGACAGTGATTAGTAACAATAGTAAGCAAACAAGAAATAAATACAAGTAAACTAAAACCATACCTTACCTTTACCACAGTGGTCTAATATCCTCACAATCTCAAATGACGTGTGTTCCATTCATTCCTCAGTTGAGCATTTCTGTCACGATATTTGATGCTGAGAAAAAGAGGAATGGTCTGGCTTAAAACCACAGCACTGACACAAAATGAGAACTCTCAATAAGGCAACAAACAAGTAATTCAAGAGCTAAAACAAAGCGCTGATACTGACCCACACTCTTCAGGAGTAAAATTCTCCTTATCAGCATGAAGTCTAGCCAATCGAGGTGACTGTTGACTCAACGTCATATAAACACCAAAATTCTGGTGAAATGATGTGTGGGCATGCCTAGAACTGGGATTGATCATGAACTCACTCCACAGCTGCAAATAGAAATCATGAATAGACAAAGATTTCACTTTCAAACAATATCCAAAGTAATCAGGATCAAATCCATTTAAGTAAACAAAAGATGCAATTTTCTCTGCATGTTTCGGTGCAAGCCTGGCAGGAGGAGTAAGAAATGCCTTCATGATGTCACTGGGAATTCCGCTAAGATCATAATTATGCTCAGTGTTGGCCATGGTCCAAGCTGCCCTCATGTCATCATGAGCACTTGACTCCAGCCCTGCCAGCAGTAATCGACCAACAATCATCTTAGCCTGAGCATTTGACACTTGACCAATGTCATAAATCATGTCGACTGACTCCATAGCTATCATGTCTAATGATTCCATAGCTAAACACCAGCAAAACCTGAAAAATCATGAATCATTGAAGAGGTACACAACCTACTGAGAGAACCTAAATAATCCTAACATTTGCATAGTTCAAGCTGACTATACCCACTGACCGGCTCTCGTCGGACTCGATTTGATGTTAAATGAGCTCGAAACGATGCGATCTGAACTGGACAGAGCTTAAAACAACAGCGAAAGTGGCCACAAGGTTCAAACTAACGCCAAACGACGCCTAGAACTAATCACCACACAAAATGCGTCGACCGTCGACAACAATGCAGTTGTTGCCTTTGAACGGCACCACGGCACCACTGACCGCCGGCCGAGCTCATCTGATATGAGAAATTACATACAAAGCTAATTCATAGTAGAATAAATTTTCCAAGGCAACCCAATTATTCAATTTTACGACGACAAACATCTAAAGTAACACATAAATAATTCTTCTGTGTGTGTACTGTACACAAAACCACCACGCACATCGATATTAAAGGACTTTAAAGAGCAAAGGTAGTTTTTCATATTTTTGCTGGCACAACGCGGCTACGCAAGGAAAAATTTGAATTGTAACGACGGTGATAGAATCCTAACTCACAGAAAGTCGGCGCTTTAAGCTTTAAACGCGGCTACGCAAGGAAAAATTTGAATTTTAACGTCGTTGAAAGGATCCTAACTCACAGAAAGTCGACGCTTTAAGCTTTAAGCATTAAGCTTTAAGTATGGACTCAATGGAAATGATGGAGTTGGATTCAGACCTTAGAACCTTTGTAATTTGGATTCAGACCTTAAGTACCTTTGTACTTTGCAACAAAAAGAAACAACCTTGGAAGCAACCACCAGTAATATATCAGAGGTATGACATCAAATCATTGGATTTGTAAGTTTGCTATGTATTGCCAAGCTGTACAAACTTTTATATGGTTACAGACTATATCTAATTTGAGTGAACGGATTCTTCAAGTAGCTCACCAATTAAACATTACAGGCAACACTCCTCATTTGAGTGTCCTGTATATTAACAAATTTCTGCGTCACTACGCTTTTGATCCAAAGTGGCAAGACCTACTAGGAATTGTGTGCCTTCGCATTGCATGTGAGTTTCAACAGCATTAAAAATTGCATCTGATGTTCAAAATGAAGGGACAGCAAATTTTTCCATTTCAGCCAAACTCAACGAGACTCATTTAATTGTTCCCTCTACTGAAATTTTGCTAAACTCAACACTGGAAAATTACTCAACATCTGATTTCTGCTCCCTGGAGAGACTTGTGCTGAAGACTATGGAGTGGAATTTAAATTTGCCAACCGCCTACACTTTCGCTGATGTCCTTCTTCCTTATTGTATACTGCCACATGAGCATGAGATTTCAAATCATATGCGTCTCCTTGCATGGAAATGCAAATTGAAAAGAGTTTTAATGCTTCATCTAGATACCACTTTACTTGGTAAGCTAATGTCTTATGTCTATTTGACCCCAGCAAATTACCACCAAACTAATTATGCTTCATATTGCAGACCCATCACTGCTTGAAAAAAAACCATCATTATTAGCCAGTGTTTGTCTGCTGCTGACCAGACAAGCAATGGGCATGATTGAAGCCTGGCCAACCCATCTCATTCAAGCAACCAAGTACTCAAAAGAAGAATTGCTATCAACTTGTAACGCAGGTTTGTTAAAGAAAGACATTCATGAGTGTTTATAATTTCATTAAGATCTTAGTGTAACATGATTGTATGACATGACCTCTCTTGCTATTTATTCTTTTGTATTGTTCCACAGAATTGATTCGTAAAATAGTTTCCAAAACCACAAAAATTAATATGCACTCCACACAATTCATCTAGTCAAGAAAGTTTTGGTACTGAAAGAAAAGCTCTGGGTATTGAAAAGATGGGCCTGTTTCTCTTCATGTCTCAGAGACAATTTGGTTTGTTGTATTTTAGCCCTTCTCTTGTGGTTTTTTTTTTTTACACAGCCCATGCCAGTAATTTATGATAGCAAACTGGTGTCATTCTCAAAGTTGCTATTCTGTGAATCCTATACCTCTTCCTGTACTAAGTCTGAATTCTACGTTCAAAGTTACTAAAATCAGTATTCTACCTGCATTAAGCAAATGTGCTAATGGTAGCTTTGTCATATGTATGTATGTATGTCACGATTGATCACCTTAGCAATTTTTATTGGTGGGACTAGTAATGTTTTCAACATGCCCTTCATGTATGCTGAGAGCATTATGTCTCAGTTACAATTTGCTTTGTTGTTGTATTTTAGCCCTTCTCTTGTGCTTAATTTTTTTGACACAGCTCATGTCAGTAATTTATGAGAACAAACTGGTGTCATTCTCAAAGTTGCTATTCTGTGTATCCTATACCTTTTCCTGACTAAGTCTGAATTCTACAGCTCTCAGGTATAGTTAAGTCCCTTCTATGCTTTAGTTTCCTTTAAGTTTTAATTATTATTGCACATAACACTGGCCAACCAATCTCATGTCTAACTGACTACTCAAGGCAAGAATTACTATTGACTAAAAAGAAAGAAAAGAAAGAAATTCATTAGTATTAATAATTTTATTAAGATCTTCATGTCTTCAAGATTTTCATGATTCTGACATGACCCTCTCTGTCATTACAATAGTGAAAAATTTCATCAACCAAAATGATAGCTTCTCCACCTTCTGTTGTTATCAACACAATACCACTAATTTAATCTGGCTAGTGTTTGTAAGAATTACTGACCGAAATTGTTGAAGGCTACCTCATCAAAATTGTTACAACATAAAAATATATTTTTATTATGCAATTTCTAAATCTCTTACTACTTGAATCTTATCCTCGTGACTTCTTGTAGCCAACACTATTTAAGTACAGCTATTTAAGTACAGAAGAACTTTCATAAAAAGGCTGCTACCACTCAAAAACAGACATCAGGCAACACAGAGATTTGAGAGGGCAGCAGAGCAGCACTTAAAAGATTTGCAGACAAACATGAACCTAATGCTGGAAGGAGTTAGCTTGGAATATAAACTACCTGCAGAGAGCAGCAGCACGATCACATGAATCTCAAAGACTGGAGGAGGCTCCATTTGAATAAGTTCTTCCAAATTCCCTCTGCTTTTACTGACTTGGGACAGTCTCGCAAGAAGCGAGGTAGCATTAAATTTGGAAGAAAATGAAAGCATGAATTCCATGCATTGTCTTGGTGTCTTTCTCATCAGAATTTAATAAAGGTATGCCAAAAGATGGTCCTTTGAACCACAAACACCAGTGCAAATCAGCACTCACAGAATAATAACATTGCCTTAGGCATTCATTCTGCACATTTTGGTGCTGACTTGAGCAGCAAAGTGTACAGATCAAAGCCTCATTGTGATACAAGTTGCCACATTATCAAAGTGACAAATTGTAGAGCAAAGTGCCTTGGTTAATAGGAACAAGGAAAAATCAGTTGAATGAACAACCAAGTCAGGCAAATTGAAATGAAAGAGGAGGAATCAGAACTCTTGCAAGTATGCCAGAGGAAAAGCGAGCCACTAATGTAGACCATATGATAAACTATATATGTGTCAACTGCGAGACCAACTGGTCTCATAAACTATTGGAAGCAGCAACAAAAATAAACTATGTAAGTTTAGCTAGGAGACATAATGGTCTCAGAAACTATTGATACAGCACAAACAAACAAAGAAAGCAAGCAACAGATCAGTCACAACTCTTGCAAATATGCCAGAGGAAAAGCGAGGGACTAATGTAGACCATATAATAAACTATATGTGTGAACTGCGAGACCAACTGGTCTCATAAACTATTGGAAGCAGCAACAAAAATAAACTATGTAAGTTTAGCTAGGAGACATAATGGTCTCAGAAACTATTGTTACAGCACAAACAAACAAAGAAAGCAAGCAACAGATCAGCAACAAAAATAAACTATGTAATTTTAACTAGGAGACAAAATGGTCTCATAAACTATTGATACAGCACAAACAAACAAACAAAGCAAGCAACAGATCTTTTGAAGGAGAGACTGATAAACTATGCTACCACACAACCAAAATCAGAACAAGCTCATCCACAGCTACATGGAAGATGAACACACTAATCTAGTAAACAAAAAACAAAACCAGCTGGAAATAATCAAAAAATTTTGGAACACATGGACCAGAACTCATGGAGCCGCTCACTATAATTTGTATACCTCCTTGCCATCAAGAACTCAGCAAAGTACTCACCAAAACATTCATGTTTCCGTCCAAAAGGGGGGACATGACGCTTAGCATCCCTCCAAAATCTTTCAACTTTCTGTGTCCTTGCAAGTGTCTCAGGATCAATAAAAAATTTCTTATGATTAACAGTCTGATGAACAAACCCTGCTTCCTGTAAACAGTTGTAAGCTGCCCAACAATCAGACATTATTGTTGTTCCAGGAAGAATCCATTCCTGAATTAAGGCAAGGAGGGTAGCAGAGTCTCGACGCTCGACGGGGACTAAAAAGACTTTCTTGGAGTCTCGCTCGACACCACCAAACACCCATTGACCTTTAATAGCTCTGCCTACATTATACTTAGCTTTTCCAAATTTACTCTCATCAATTTCAACAATTTTTCCCTCACCTCCTAGACGTTCTGAATTCTCAACTGCCCATGCCACGCAAACCTGCAAAACAATAAAACTTATTGGGTTACTGCAAAGAATTGGCAGGTAAAGTAAAAAAGTACTGAAAATTGCCTACCTCTCTACAAACCGCAGCCCAATGCACATAAGTAACAGGTGTTATTTGAATTTCTCGAGTCAAAGTCAATTGCCTCTGGGATGGCCTCGTAAGGTACCATCCCACAAAGAGAAGTATGTCCTTCTTTGACAAATTACTTGACTCAAAAATTGAAGATTTTGCACCTGACACTTTAAAATTGCACTTTCTCTTCTTCTTGTTCACAAGTCTAGTCTTTTGGCAACGCCAAAAGCCATCAGGAGCCTTCAGGGCATTTTGCCACAAGATGGACAAGTAACATTGGTCTACAAAACGAGCAATGAACCAACACGATAACCCCACCATAGAAATAGTTCACCACAGTTGCAAGAGACATCAGCCACTGACCTGAATCAATGTATGGTTCTGAAGAAATTTCTTCAGATATTCATAATCTTCGAGTTTTAGAATTAAGCTCGTAAGCGATGCTGGACAGATATTGCACATTCTGCTGTCCTCCGTCAACATGGCACCTACGAAAGGCAAGAAGAATTAAAACACAAAGTATACCTATCACTTACGATAAAATCGCATTAGGAAAGACGAATATTTAGGAATTGCAGCTTTGTCGCGAGTTTTTGAAGCTTCGCGTCTGTGCCGACGCCCAGCGTTTGCAACGCAACAATTGACTTTGCACAGCAAGCGGCGCGAACGTGCCGAATGACTACGTCAGTCTAACTGCAGTCCGAATAAAAGCATAATTGAAAAGTTTACTAGTCCGTGGCGATTCCGACCAAACAGTTACAATAATAGAAGCCGTTTATATAGAAAAAACATAGGAGGTAATATCATTTGAACCGGAACGACCAATATCTGGTAGGAAAACTAAAGCAGTTTTCACTACAGTAGTAATCAAAGGAAAAGAAAGGAAGGAAAGAGACGGCAGGACCGGCGCGACAATGTTTCCAACTTAAACACATAAAGAACGTTAAAAAGTATCCAATGCTGTTTTCAAAAGAAGAGGAATAATTTGTAAATAAAACGATAAAGCACATCAAAGAAGATAAATCAATCGGCACCTCCAACTTTGCCACGGCATTTACAACCGTCCCATCGGCTCTAACGCTGTGAGTCTCCAACAATGAACAGGCATACGGCGCGGACGATTTAACTTTCACCTCCGTCTCAAGTGTAGAGTATTGTCATCATTTTTATCAAAATTTCATTTTCTTTGTTACTCCTAGAAGAATTATAACGGTTTTATTATGAGGCCAAAATTTTTTCAATTCCAACTGCTGGGAGATAGCATTTTGCAGAGGTTCTCCACAAACCTCCTTGATGAAGAAGTTGAAGTCAATGGTAAGTTACAGTGCCGCTCAAAACTCACGCACCACTTTTTCGGTACTGTGTTACGTATTCTTCGTTTAGGGGAACCCTTGAGATTCACTGTACATCCCTGCCTAACTTCCTCAATTAAAATGTAATTTGAGGATCCACCTATGATCCTTCATTGTGGGCCAAGAGATGGAAGTCCCAGCATACACTGAAGCATCCACCCCTAAAAAATTCACCAAACACTGCCATACCTTTTCTTCGATTTTGCAGGAAATGTTCGATCGATTGGCTACTGTGTCAGTGGGCAGACCAGTGGCCAACTTCTCTCTCGGCTAAAGGATAATTATTACCCCCTCAGTGGAAAAGTTGTTTTAATGATCGGGACGAATGATATTCTCCAGGTAAACAGAAATTATAAAAGACATTGCATGATATCAGTAAATACCATGGTTATTGTGGCAAACATTACATCGTTTAATTCACCAATGTTTACAGAACAGGCCCATTAAAGAATTCCAATCCAACTTGAAAGGTATATTAGAACTCTTAACACGGAATGCCAATGTGACTGTGCTGACCATTCCACCAATTATGAAGTTCGGGAAGAACCAAGGCTCTATTAAAGCTGCAAATGAGGTCGTTAAAATTGAAGCAGCAAACTATCCAAGTATACAAAAATTTTCAAACAAAATGTGACAATAGATGATAAGTTACGTCATGTCTCATGCAGATCCGTATTTCCAACAGGTCAAGTGCAAGTGGTTGATTGCTTCCACCACTTCTTGGATCCAAATGGCTACCCAAACTCAAACCTATTTGAACAGTAAGTACTACCATGATTAAAATACCACTGATTAACAATACAGAGAATTAATGAAGTACCAAAAATTTTAGATGTTACAGAAATGGCAGACCTGATAAAATTCATCCAAACATCAAAGGACTTTCAAAAATATTTTTTATGTTAAGCAAATTCTTATACCCTAATGCCTAGGTTTTTTTATACATAAGATAGTTTTTTAAAATATTCACTGCATCCAGATTGTTCTGTGAGATATTATGTATATCAGTGCTTTCATCCTGGAAATAATGCAAAGCTCTTTTCTTGACTTATGTTGATACAAATAAGTGTCAGGTTCCACAGGCTTGCACCTCCTCAATGTTTTTAGTTTTGATAGGTGATGTTAGCTTATAACTGTCACTGTGTTTCGTTAAGTATAAGCCCAAGGATCTGTTTAGAGAAATGGTAATGTATTCTATCTGCATTAACTACCACAAAATTTGCTGCTAACAGCCTTGGAATGAAGTTTAGCATAATATCCCCTGAACTATACTGATTAATTATAAGTTTACAGTGAACATTGTAGAAATAAACGTTGAGATCTAAAGGGGCACATCTGCATCACATTATTTTGTCTTTCTTCGTTTTACTGTGTGCTGCAAAATGGAAAGTTGTTCTTGATATTTGGCTCGAATATCCTTGCAAAGTTTCTCATTGTTTATTTGGATTTTCATGTGCCTCTCTAAATGAGATTTGCTTCCTGCGATGAAATTTCCACAAACTAGACACATATTTTTTAAAGCCACTTTTGGTGTATTTATAGGATACTGCAAATCCATTTTTTTCAATAGTTCTGAAGACTTGAAAACATGTTTGGACTGGATGTGTCTTTTCAGTCGTTCTCTGTGATCTTCATAAGTAACTTCACAATTTAAATCTGGGCAAAAGTATGTCTTCACTTTCCTATCACTGCTCTTGCGACATACAGCCTGAAAATTTTACAAATGAATACATTGATGGTCATTAAAGTAAGTTTCCTAATTATTTTAATTGGAGTTATCTAATACAGTACATTACCTTCTGTGGTATAACAATTGCCCTTGGATGATTTGGTGGAAATGTCAGTGAAGGTGCTTGTAAATAAGTTTTGAGCAAATCGGGTCTACAGTTGCGCAATATAGGAGCCAGGTTTATGTTGACCACATTAGAGCTTCAATATTATGAAAAAGTTCTTGATTAGTAAGAGAGCACTTCTTACCATCTCCAACACCACTGTGAAGTTCTTTGAAACCTTACCTACAACCACAAACTGGTGCATAAATTGCTTGTTCCGCCCACTCTTCATCAGCAAAGTTAACAGACATGGCTAAGCTGTTACCAGTGCTGAAACCAGAGTGGAGTGTGTAAGGCCACACAATAATTAAATCTCCTGGGTCTTGTTGCAACTGAAACAGTAAACGCCAAAGTTAGAAAATCAACTGTATTTATGATGCACTCTTTCCACTAGCTATGTTTCACAGCTGTCATGGGACCACATATTGCAGCCACAATTATGAATGGTTTTTAGAATTTTCAGAATATTTTACAGATATTTGTTAAGAGTGGGAGCTGCTGTGTAAAAGTAGATTATGTGTCATATTATATGTGGTTTTCCTCAACAATGATAGGGATACAAGCTGACTAGATTCTTATATTTTTGGTTGTAATACTTACAGTCACATAAGGAATACCCATAGTTTTTTGAGTGAAAGTGGGGTGGAAAAGAACAGATTTGTGGTCCACAAGAACAGCACGACACATGGTGTGTCTAAGGTCCATCCTAAATCCTTGAACAAGATGGTCGACCAGGCCAAAATACTTGGGAGAGATTGCATTCCTGGAAGCAAAACATTACTATTACTTGCTGGAATGAAGATGTTACATCAAGAGTTATACTCAAATCTCACCAAATTTTGCTTGCCCCCACAAAAAGATAATTTAAACTGCACAGTGCCATGTCCTCAATATGCCATGGGAAGAAACTATGGGAAGTCGCAGCATAGATGTAAGGTGACGTGATACCATCAAATTTCTCTTCAGCCTGATCCAAGATTGTTCCAAGTTGGCACATGTCTAGGATTCCTCCAATCAAAATTCTTGATTGTTTTTGACAACGAATACCAGACCCGTACATGATAGGATTTCTGCCTTTTGAATGTCCAGTATCATCGGTCTTCACCTCCGATTTGAGTTCAGGGGTGTAGGGAGAACTGTTGCTCAAAATTTCAAAGAAATGGTCAGTGGATGAAGCAAGACCTCCCATCAAAGCATTGGTACTGAAAGAGAACAAGCAAAGCTTACAGTTATTGATCACAAATAAAATGACGGCAAACTTGATACACTCTTTTAACTTACCAGCAGTTGGTGTTGTTTTGGTAAGACAACGGATTTGCAGCCAGGGCAATAAATTTTTCTCTCTCAGATGTTGATGGGATCTTCGCCTCCAACTGGTAAATTTGTTCATCGGCAGCTGCCTTTAAAGTCGACTGCTCAACTGGATTGTAAGCAAACACTGTTTTGGTTCTCCTTCTGTCACATTCCGTTGTCTCAACTAGCCGAGTAGCCGAAAACATTTGCCTTAATTGTTTAAGGAGAACTTGAAGACATTGCTCATCGTTCCTGTCATCCTCGTGGATCCGTACCTTTGATGAAAGTTTTGTGATAAGATCAGATCCAAGAGTTACGTAATGTTGTACATATAAGGTGTTCTAACCTTCACGATACCGGTACTTGCACCGCAATTCCTTCCCCTCAAGCTTTGGATCAGTTTCGGGAAACATTTTAAATCCTCTTTCCGGGCTAAAACTGTTTCATAACCATTTTCATCGAAAATAAACTTCATTGTGTCATCGGATTCGACCACACTTGATTCAACGCCGATTCGGTCCAGCGTCCCTTTCCACTGGCTTTCACTCTTGCTATGCGACCTGCTGGCCTGCTGCTGGCGAGAGAGAGAGAGAGTGTTCTTATTTCTGGCCAGAGCCAGCGAGAGCCAGCGTCGCGTCATACAGCTGTCAGCTGACGGTCATCAGATCTCTTAAATTCTCGTGTACATACTCCACAGCTCTTTGTCGGGTTTACAAAAGTTAACGGTAGTTTTCTTTTGAATTGTATTGATATAAATTCAATCATTGACGTTGCTCCCGAAGTGCTAACGTAATCTTGAGGTGCTTAGTGGGCTTAGTGGTATCCTTAACCTATAAAGTTGACAGCTCTATAATTGCCAGACTGGAATAAATTTACTTTTCTGACGAAAACAAGTAGAAAAATGACTGAAATTTCTGGAGACTTTAGAGAAACTCTGCAAAAACTGAAAATGGTCCTAACGAGATTTTTATCTTCTCTTCACAATGGATACATGAAACCCGAATTGGATAGTGAATTTACACCCTCATCATCTGACCCTGTTCCTACACATATTTGTTCATTTCCTCGAACGTCACTTGCTACTAATTTATCACTATGGTTGTGCGATGCTTTCATTTTTGATTTACTTCAGAATGGAAGCTGCAACCTGCAACCAATATCCAGAGGAATAGCATGGCCTCACATTAATTTGGATTCTAAAGATCCTGCTATGGAGTGGTTTGTATTTAACACAGATGTTTGGAAAATGTTTGATGTTTCACATTTTCCGCAACCTAAAGTATGGTAAGAAAAATTTGGCTGAAACAATCTCAGTTCTCTGATAATTTCTGATACCTTATGGGATTAATCACTTCTGTTGTATTTGCTTAGGTTCACCATACCAGCAGGAAAACATGCTGACTTTTTCTCCACTTCCACTCAGCATATTAATCTTAAACCAGTCACAAAGATGGCTGCAATTTCTCACTACCCTCAGTGTATATTTGTAGATGAACCTCAGTGTAGTGGCTTTAGTCAGCAAGTAACATTGGTCAGCATATCTTTCCTTTGAAAACCATTTTTTTTTATTTTTTTTTTATAACTGTTGCTGATAATTTTTTGGTCTTCCTTTTGTTTTCCTTTAACCAGGTTTTGGATGATCTTGGAGATGTTTTAATCACAGCTGATCAACAACAATTTTGGGTGTCTAACAGATGCCCAACAATTCATGCTCATTGGTGTGTTTTTCTAGTTTCTGTAAAGTCTGCATAATGTATACACCATCTTATGAGACTTTCTCCTCTTCAATTTCAGGTCCTCTTGTATGAGCAAAGACTTACATTCTGACCATCATTTGATTGTGAAAGCTATTCCGGATTGTGTATTGGGTCTACTTCTTCAAGCTAGGCAAAACTCAAATCCAAGAGAAGAATGTCAGTCGCTCTTTGACCTGCACAGTGATGTACATGAATTTTTAATTTTCTTAAATAATTGAGTCTATGGGAGTTGATGGGGATTTACTGTTAACTAAAATGCAGTCCTTTAGACCTAATGAAGTGTTTTGTGTGTAGATTACCCTGAAGGACGAACCTATTGGTGGGAGAGATCTTCAACTTCAGTCGCCGTACCCCTGGATAGAGGCTCGAAAGAGACAAACCCTCACAAAGAGACGAAGATGGTTAAAAAAAAGAGCCATCATAGAGCAAAGGAAGAAAATCAGCAGCTGTCATGCAAATGAACAATTACAGTGTCCAAAGTGCTCGACTTCATACCTTCATGGCTCTCATGCTCATGGCCTAAAATTGTTAGTGGGTCATTTTCTCACACATCACACAAGAATGCAAGAATACTGTTTATCACAGATCAGAGAAAAATATTCAGTTATTATAAAGGATGCTGTGGCTGGTGGACATTTAGCTCACATTTCTGAACTTGTGCTTATTGACTGTTAAATATCAATGCAATAAAAATAAGTTTTGTCTGCTCCTCAAAGGTTTCATTCTGTTTTTATTTTAATACTTGAGCTTCATGATTAAAAGTGATCAACAAGTAGAAAAAGTAGAGATATAGCAACAGTAAATTTTAATTACAACAAGCTCAAATTGGCAACCTGAAGGGTATAAACCAACTCCAACATGTAGTCTCCCAAAGTACAGTGCTCAGACCACTACATGGAGTTTTGTTAGTTTCACAGATGGTGTCAGTCTGACTGTCCGCAAATTACTTACTTCACTTGGGCAACCTGAGTCATAAGGAACTATGATGCAGGATTACAGAAATGCGTTTTTGTTACAAAACATGATAAGATTCAATATATTCCAATTTTCCCTCTGCTTTTCTCACGGGGTTGGGACCGCCACTGAGCTAATTGCTCAGAGCCAGCATTAAAATTTGGAATATATCTTTGCAGCACCAATTCGATGCTGTGAATGGGCATTATG
>QLOH01001223.1:0-36685 GCA_026901365.1 Sesbania bispinosa | reverse complement strand
ACTCTACCTTTCCCATCCTATCTCCACTCTCCCCCTCAGACCCACTCACATAATTTTTATTAATATAGTTACATTATTTATATTTTTAAATTATCTATTTGTGTTTTTTTTACTTTATTATGACTAATTCGTGTAGATCTTGGAGAATGTTAACAAGTGATGTCTATGTTTATTAAAAATAGTGTTGTAATGTTGAAAATATATTGTAATATTTATAAAATTCTTAAAATATATTGCAAACAACATTTAATAACATAGTGTTTCACTATTTTTGGTGATAATTTTATAATTAAGTTATTATGTCACTGAAATGCACTCTCGAACAACATGCCCTTCATGATGTGTTAAGTAACTTACTTCACCTACTTACCCTTAGAGAAGGGTAGGGTTTAGGGTCACCTTAGTGTTTGGCGTTTAATAAAATGTTTTTTTTTTTTTTTTTGGGGAAAACATTGTGGTTGGTGGCTTAGGAGACAAGAACAATGCAACATGATGGCAAGATGATGTTAGAGTCTTGAGACAGCACTGGTTATCTATGATTTTAGAATTATTATAAAAAATAAGAATAAGAATCATATATTATTTATTATGCCTATTGAACTATTAAAATAAATGCTTTTAATTATTGAACAAATAGTCTTTTTATTCTTTTTCATGCCTATATCAAAGAACTAATTTTTTTTTGTGCCAAATAACTTAATTGTGTTTGTTGTATAGAAAAACAGAAGAAAAGATGCATACCACCCATGAGCAAGAGCTTTTCTCTTTGGATCAGAGTACTTTGTATACACATTCCATTCCTACCAAGGGAGTGTGAGTTGCAATCTCACTAGTATCACAATTCCTGTTCGGTACAAACCAAAATATTGAAAATGAATTATTTTATTATTGAAAATTCGGAGATAACGACACACACCGTTTGACTTTTCTGAATTAATTGAACTAGGATTTTTTGTCAAATAATTTTCATTATCTAGTTTATTTATAGTATCTAGTTTATTTATAGATATCACATTTGTTCTTAATTTTTCATTATCCACTTGTTTTTCTATTGTTTAAGTAAATGATATTATTTCTCCCCATCATTGATAATAATTGTTAATACAATTGTAAATAAATGTTAATTTACTTGACTGTAAGAGGCATGCATATGTATAAAATGGTAAATGAATTTCAAATAAGACACATGGTAAATTATTTCAAATAAAATGTTTCATTTTTTGGTAAATAAACTCAAACTTTAAAATATTTTCACTAAAATATTGCATAGTCTTAAATATGATAAAATGAATTCTACGGATTTAAATTAATTGAATTATTCATAATTTTTTTGTTATTGATTTATTAAATATTCATTCAAATTCGTTTAGTTAATTAAAAAATTAAATTTAACCTTGATGTTAGCACTGTAAAAAAATATAAAACCTATGATTGTTAGCTCGTTTGTTTTAGTGATGGAGGGGGAAAATTTTCTCATAAAATATAACTTGTTTTGGTCTCTCACGTTTTCAAATCATTGAAATTAGCCCCTGTCGTCACCCCTATATTTAACAGAGTTGACGGCAGGGACTAATTTCAATGATTTGAAAACGTTAGGACCAAAAACAACGAAAAACAAAGATTAGGGACCAAACTCAAATTCGGGTTTGGTCCCTAAACTTTCATCCGAATTTGGTTTTGGTCCCTAATCTATATATTTCGTTGTTTTTTGGTCCCTAACGTTTTCAAATCATTGAAATTAGTTCCTGCCACATACTACTATATTTAACAGAGTTGACGACAAGTACTAATTTCAATTATTTGAAACTTTAGGAACCAGAATCAACGAAAGAAAAAAGATGAGGGACCAAAATCAAATTCGAGTGAAAGTTTAGGGACAAAAAACATATTTAACCATAAGATAAATTATTTTAAAATACTCACAAAGAAATATGGTAAACTCACGTTTGTGGGAAAGTTCCAAACGTATTTCTGGCGACCAGAAGTAGTTGTTACTTTTAAGTAATTCTGGAGGGCTCTAGCTAAATAACAAAAAGGCCGTCATCTGCACAGCAAGCATGACTTATCATGTAAAAATTAATAAAATGATATCAGGGATCCATTTCGACGGGGAAAAGAATGCTCTACTCATAAGTCAAATAATTTATTAGAAAAGCAAAATGGACAATGAGTGTAGGATATCAGGTCATTAACTTTTCTGTTCAAGAACTAGAATTTCTAATCCAATTAACTATATTTTTATAGTATCAAAATCAAATCAGCGCTTGATAATCCAGATGAAAAAGCAATTAACATGAAAAAGCAATTAACTATGTTTATAATGAATAATCAAATAATTAATAGGACAATCAAATCAAATTAACCATGTTTTTTTTGGGTTAAATATGTTTTTTATCCCTAAACTTTCACTTGAATTTGGTTTTGGTCCCTAATCTTTTTTTTTTCGTTATTTTTGGTCCCTAACGTTTTCAAATAATTGAAATTAGTCTCTGCCGTCAACTCTGTTAAATATAGGGGTGATGTGGCAGGGACTAATTTCAATGATTTGAAAACGTTAGGGACCAAAAACAATGAAAAATATAGATTAGGGGACCAAAACCAAATTCGTGTGAAAGTTTAGGGACCAAACCCGAATTAGGGTTTGGTCCCTGATCTTTGTTTTTCATTATTTTTGGTCCCTAACGTTTTCAAATAATTGAAATTAGCCCCTGCCGTCAACTCTGTTAAATATAGGGTTGACGACAGGTACTAATTTCAATGATTTGAAAACGTTAGGGACCAAAAACAAAGAAAAAAAAGACTAGGGACTAAAACCAAATTCGGGTAAAAGTTTAGGGTCAAAAAAATATTTAACCCCTTTTTTTAAAGCAAAGAACAAATCAGACGTGAATGAAATCAAAATGAAATAAATAAAAGTAACATATTCACCGCTTGAGTTTAATATGACAATTATCCCACTCATGTAATAAATAAAACCTACATTGTCAGAAAATCTATAATCCATTTTTAACGGATAGTAGAATTCAATGTGCTAAAGGGTCCTAAATATGTGTATCGCATAAGATTATATGGGTATTTGCTAAATGAACTATTTAGCAAAATAATTAAAACTCATAAGTAGAAATCAAAGAAATGGGATGATAAATATTCTCTACGGTGCTTGTGAGATGATTACATAGGAAGTGGACTCACTTGTAGTGGTTACACAAAATTGAGGAAGAACTACAAGAAATTTATCAGTTCTAGCTTGATAAATTATTTTGTCCACCATTCTAGCAAAACAAATACATTTATATTGCTGGTGTTTATCGTTGTTGGCCTTTAGTGAAATTAAGTTCAGTCTCTGATACTTCATGATTTCAAGCGAGTCTCATGTTATCACATCAACACAATAAATTATCATTGTTAAAAGTGATATGATGAATCAAGGTGATAAACACCAGAAAGTGCCAGTTTGGCCCCGTGCACATTTTTGGATAGGTGTCAGTGAAAAATTAAAATGTTCCAAGAATACAATATACCTCTATGGTGCCATCCATAAATTTTTGCTTCTGCTGTCATCATTTCAGTCACAGATTCCTCTCTTGCAACACCAAGGTCTACAAGTTTAACAGACTTCTGATTTTTATAAGCAACAGATTGTCTGCATTGTGACAGGTTCAAAAAACATTAGAGACAGAAAATTATTTGTCGATAAACTATGTCTCTAAATTATCTTTTTCCCGTGCTCAGTACCCCCTAACCCTCTTCCTCCTTCTCTTTCATACACTCAAAACACAAATTATAAGTGAAAAAAGCAAGAAGAATTCATTTACTCACAAATTTTGTCAAAGAGCTCCCCCAGTAACAAACTCCAAAACAGTATATATTTTTTACTTGCTTCCCATGACCTGTAAAAAAATGATGCAATATTAGATACAGAATTTGGCAATAGTGCTAGTACAAATAATGTTCTGATTGGACTTGGCACTGTCAATCATGAATCATATTAGGTAAAATCAACTAAGGCATTAAATTTCTATCCGAACCAATTATTAAATGCAGGTCATACTTGTTTGACCTTGAAGATATGAGTCCACAATGACTTTATTAACCACAGAGGGATATGCATATGTTATAATAATATATCCATGAGGCTGCCCAGTTATCTTGTCCTTCATGATGACAGAATCTGTAATCTCACCATACGTACCAAAGTGCTTAATAAATTGGGCAGCGACACATAAATACAACCCAAAGGGGTAAGATTTAGAAAGAGCAACAAAGGTACATAATTAGTTCAATTTCTTAAAATTGAATGAGAAGGACCTCCAAGGTTGCACATATTCTAGAGTCTCAGAACCTCCAAGGTTTAGCAATAACTCCAATCTTATCATCACCAACAAAAGCTGTATCAGAAAGAAAAGCCTTTAGACTAGAATTCATAACCTGCCATATGAACATGAGCAGAAACTGTGACGACTTTGAGTGAAACTGGTTCTAAAGTGTAAGGAGATAAAAACTGAAAATTTTCAAGTTGAAAAATGCATGTCTTAGTTTTTTAATAAAAGAAACGGTGCTCAAATTCAACAAGTATATCAAGAGTGACATGAAGATGTGATTCCTGCCAGAACTTCAAATATGCAGAATTGACACTGACTTTGAGCAAAAACTGGTATTAAAATAAAAGGAGATAAAATGTGAAATTTTATGGGTTGAAAGATGCATTTCTTGACTTTCTATCAAAACAAACGGTGGTCAAATTCAACAAGTATATCAAGAAATATGCAGGTAAACGTGACTGCTGCCCGAACTTTGATCATGCAGAATTGACATTAACTTTAAATTAAAACTGGTACTAAATGGAAAAGAGAAAAAATCTAAACTTTTATGGGTTGAAAGATGCATGTTTTATGGTTCTAATAAAAAAAACGGCACTCAAATCCAATATTTCTAGCTCAAGCTATGAGTGGTTGAGTGAAAATTGTTCAAACTATGACAACATGCAAGTTTATGTTAAAAATATTTTGCAGTTCACAGAAATTAGCTATCAACTATTAGTTTATGTGCAGCCTAAAACTTTTGTCAATCTTCACATTACAGAAACAGTACAAACATATGCTCAGGAAACTTAGCATCAAGAAGCATCCAGTATTTATGGTCTAGTGATAATAAGATGTATTCATTATGTGTTAAAGAGTTCTCGCAGTATTCACATGGGCTAAAGTAAACTGCCATGGTATTCTTCTGAAGTCAAAATATTCCATTGGTGTCAATCCATGCAACTAAACAGAAATCAGATACATAACCATACATAACGAATTCATAACAAACTAACCAAGAATGATATCATCTTGCGGATTAAAACTGAGAGATAGATTTACCTCTAAGGCCCCATCACTCCAGTGCTCATCAGCAGAACTTTTCAATCTGGACTGAGCTTAATTTACCCTTTAAGACCTGCAGAGCATATATTAAAAATTTAAAAAAAAAAATTCAAAATCAGCATTATACCACACAGTAGCAATACGATTAAGGCAACTGCTTGGCTGATGCTTATAAATCAGGCAATTGTCACTATGTGATTATAGCTTTCCTGGCTACATTTTGCTCCAGGGTCCTTACTATGTACATAAGTTTCAGAGGAGCTATTGAGGGATAACATCTGCTCCAAATATTATAGTTGGTAGGTCACTAACCGATGGTATTCTGCAGCTTATAGCAACAACAAGAACAATATTTCTACCTCCCATCTGCATCAAGAGAGAGGGAAAATGATTATTAACTAGTTGTTGGAAGCATTACTTCAGAGAAGTTAAGAGTATTTCTGACATTATATCTGTAGAGTAGGGATACTACATTGGCTAGCATAGTAGTGTATTTTAGGAAAAACTAAAGATAAAATACCCTGAATGCATCATCATTTGTACATGTCAAAACGCTTCCACTATACTAAAAGCTTAACCTATTAGTGAGTGCAACTATATTTTGTTATTGCATCTAAGATCTACATCAATTATTGGGAAGCTACACCCATTATCCCAAAACCGTAAAGGTGATGGAGAAAACTTCTAACCAATAGACATGGATTTATACAAGGAAATGTGTTTACCCCATGCAATAGTGAAGAAAACAAAAACAGAGAGAGAATAGTGTAACAATCAACAGAAATCAATGGTACTACATGATTATAGCTTTCCTGGCCTTTTTGGGAAACAAAGTCTACATATAGCACAATCTAGAAGATGCCACAGTATTCAGAAATCCATGATTTCCAAAAATATATATAAAAGAAAGTACTTATTTTATGTAAACAGAAGAGATGGATTTCATCAAGATGGAATCACAAGGACTTCGTCATAATAGAACTAAAGTAAAATGTGATCGATGAATAATAACAATAATACATGCATATTGTCTTTAATTATGTTTCTGTCACATCATATCATTTATCATATCTATCATTTATCTATTTAATTTGTTTCCTTTCTCTCATGGGGTGTTGACACTAAAAGATGTATGTTTGAATGAACAATGTGATGTGAAAAAAAAAAAGAGTGGGGTAAAATCTAGAGGGTGTGTGAAGGAATCAATATATACTTGACATATATATAATCCTCCCATGCATCTATATATACAAGTCTCCCACCCTCCTCTCTTTGCATCCATCCATCCACCACATTAAAATCATATCCCTTTGTGTTAAGTTCCAAAATGCATACCCTCCTCTCTCTCCCATACTCTTTAGCACTACTACTACTACTCTTGTCTACTCTTTCAACCCTATCTCATGCCGATGCCAACAATGAACACCTAAACAGTTTCAGCATCGACCTTACTAGTGCCTCACCCTTAGACAACAACTCTATAGACCTGAGTGACAAGACCATTGAAGCTGACATAACTCCAACGGAATATACCTACCTTTTTAAACATAATTAAAAACAAGGACTTCGGAACCTTTTAAACAACATGCCAGCTTATTCAAGTGAAGTGAATTTTCCATCTCAATTACATGAATTCAACAGAAATCCAAAGAGACAACTAAAGACATTCAAACTAATAGAACCACAATAGTCCCTAATAATATATTGCTTTTACTTCAACTTGAACCTACCGCTTCTACCTAATTCCCCAGCCATCTCAACCTTCTTTTCATAATAACTTTTATCCATAGTGTAAAGTAATGAAAGAATTCTTGCATATTCCAAGAGCATTGAATCAAGCCAATTAGAACATAAAATGCGGCAAAGAAATTGAATCTATGCCTGAAGGTTAACTCTGAAATAGAATTTGGACCTTCAGATGCATTAATCTTGGACTACGAAGGAATTTCTCCTTTGAAGGTCAGCTTGTATGACCAGTAAAGACCTTAAATGTGCAGGTTAATTCTAAACAAAGATTCACAACACATAAAAAAAAAGGTATCTTTCAAAGAAAAGAATCTATAAATTACCTTAAATAATAACACTGGGAATTAGAAGGCAATGAGGTAGCAAATATAACGTGTACATCAATATCTCCACTCAAAGTAAGTCCAATCTCCAATGGCATCCTCAAGAGTAAAGCCCTGTTAAAAAAAACAATATTAAGAAATTATGCAAGTTCAAATGATATTACTCACAGTGTGATAAGGAGAAGAGGTCACATGCCTCCCATAAATATTAAAATGATAGCCAATCAACTGTTACTTGTTTTGTTCAACCTATTAGTCTCTTCAACCACCATTCTAATTAGATTCCACCGCTTCCCTATCATCACCGGCCCATCAACTCTATCCAGCATAAGCGATAATTGAATTTTTTGAGATTATAAAGCAAAAAGGAAAAATTTCAGAAACTCTTTTCTTGGAAAATTATGATCAATCTTGTGTTTTCTAAACGAAGAAAGACGGCTTAAAATGAAAAGATTTAATCACTCACGGCATTCTTTAGTTGTGCACCAGCCCCAAAGCCCGATTTTCCAGCTGGAATAGGAAGAACCTTAGAATTACTAAGGGGGACAGATATAGGATCTGTAGGCATCTCTTCATCTGATTCCAATAGAATAGCATTGAACATTGCCACATCAAGTCTATTAACCAACTTCTCCATCACCTACCACCACAACAAAAGTCCTATTTTTAATGCTTTCTTCAACCTATTACCTTTCTATATTCTCAATGAAGCACAGAACTTCCAACTTATGGTTTCTATCACCTGTCGCTTTTAATTTATGAATTGTAGCATCTTCACATACACATCAATGCCCTTTTTTAAATTTAGAAACTAGAGAGAATAAACGACTTTGTGATTATACACATCCCATGGATATAAAGAATGAAGAAAGGGAACGAACAACCATTAATCATCTGAAAAGAGAATTAAGAAAAAGAATCGGGTAGAAATTAAATAAAGAAACTCACCAGAGATAAGGTCCCTTTTCAGTTGTGTCTTTCTTTGGTGCTGAATGTGCCATTAACAAGGAAGATCCAGAGAAGAATCCCAGATGAGGAATGGTTGGTCTGTGAGAGAATGGAGAGGAGAAGGGCTTGGTGAATCTCTGATCTGGTCGACGAACTTTCTATATTTTGTTTTTCTTTGGGAGAAAAGAGGAAAGAGTTTTCTGTTTTTGGAGAACAAAGAAAGAATGAAAGATCCACAAGAGAAAGAGAGCGAGACTGAGACTATCGAAATCGAATAAAGGAAAGGGAAGGGAAGCTCCTTTTATTCTGCTACGGTGTGGCGCCAATTTAAAAACTCTTCAGGTATGACAGTTATATAATAAATAAAAAGCCAAATATCTTTTAAAATGTGATTTCTTTTACATATTAAATATATTTTAACAACAATGGTAAAAATATTTATTCTTAGATGTTAAAAATAAGAAAAATAAATATCCATGAAAATAGGTAATTAATAAACTTAATTTTATAAAAATATTTATTTAACTTTTTTGTAAACAAATTTTTAAATGATTATGATTTAATGGTTTTGTACTTTTGTAGCATTTTTGTTTTCCTCTCTTTAAACAGATAAAAAGGAACTAAAGTAAGCAAGATTTGAGATAGAAAAAGTGATAGGAATATGGGAGGAAGAAAGAGAAATGATATACGTACACTAACACATGGCTCCCGTGTTTGTATCGTGGGAGCACGGTTAACTTTTTTCTGCTTCTACTTTTCTTTTTATTTTTTTAAATAGTTTTTATTTTTTTAATTTATTAATATATTTATTATTTATTTTTTTATTTTAATAAATAATAATATAGATCAAGAAATACAATAAATGTGTATTTTTCAAATGGTTGACATAGGTTTTTTATCATCATTATTCTATTTTGGTGTTGTTAACTAAATGGACTACTTCATTCACCGTTTCTGTGCATACAATTAACCTCACAAATTCAATTAACCAAATATCTCACTCTTTAACCATCAATGTATACATCATTAACCTCATTTAAAAATATGTTCACCGTTTCTGAACACAGAATTAACCCCGTGTTAAGAGGAGTTACAATTAACTAAAATCATATTTTGTTAACCACAAACGGAAACACCATTAACCTCATTTTTTTAAATTGTTTTTATTTATTAACCAAATATACTACTGCATTCACGGTTTCTGTGCACACAATCCACCTCACAAATTCAATTAATCAAATATTTAACTCTGTTAACCACCAATGTATATACCATTAACCACAAACGGAAACACTATTAACCTCATTTTTTAATATGTTCACCGTTTCAGAACACATAATTAATCTCATGTTAATTAAATAATTTTTATATGATCATTTAATTATATTTTCTTGATCTATATTTTTATTTGATGAGATAAATAAATAAAAATAAATATAATAATAAAATAAAAATATAAAACCTATTTTTTTAATAAAAGAAAAAGGTAAAAAATTAAAAAAGGCATGCGAAAAAAAAAGATGCAAAAAGAAAATAAGGGGTGTGGTAAATTCACGGGACGTACTTTTTGTGGTACGTACCGCTCCCGCATTATCCAGGAAGAAAACTAGTTGTTGAGGTGTGCTAGATTTTAAATTTTAAAATGAGAAAGAAGATAGATTATAGTGGGATCACTATATATATATATATATATATATATATATATTTTTAAACCATAGGTATCCCCTATTACCAGGGATAATCCTATTCACGACTTAATCACAGTTAAGGCTCCTCACTCCTCCCGAAGAACGTGTTTAGTGGGGATCAAACCTGGAAGCTCTTCCCACAATCTCAGTTTGTGTTGCCAACTGAGCCACATCTCTTTAATTAATGGGATCACTATATGGCAATTGCATTATAGTAAATATAGAATAGAAAAATTATCTTAGATCTTTTATATAGGAAACATATAACTAAAATTATCATAAATAATGAAAAGCATTGGAATCTATTCACGGTAATTAATAATGTCATCAATTTAAGTTTTATTCTAGTAGTGCTCTTAGTATTAAATGATTGAAGGAAGAAGTGAATACTTCATTAACCGCTCACAATCAACTAAGGGCATATAATATATTTAAAAATGGCTAAAATATGTTTTAGTCCACCCAAAATATTGTGATTTTCCCATTTGATCCCCCAAAATATATTTTTTTTCCAAACTTGTCCCCCCAAAATTATAACACATTCCTATTTAGTCAATTCGTTAGTACACCGTTAAAAATCTCTGTTAAATGTTTATGTGACAGCTTAGGTGGACAAAATAATCCTAAATGGCATACCCAGCTGTCATCTTATATGTCATAAGAGCTTATATCCTTTTAAATTTAAGAAATCCCTAATTATCATAAAAATCCCAAAACATTTTTCCAAAACTCTAACATTGCGTCTAAATTACCTATTGGTGCTGCTCCCCCTCCTCTACCAAATACTGCTCCCCTTCCTCTAATAGTTGTTGATCCACCAGCACCCTTGGAAATCAAAACTTCATATGTTAGAAGTATTGAATTAAGTTACTATTGTTAGATCAAATTCACACATTTTTAAATTCTCACGTTCACATTGTCTTGCACTTGGTCAAAAACAATGCCTTCATGTTTTGGAGTTGACACTCTTCCTCTACCCCCAATTTTTCCTCTACCCCTGACGGTTCCTCTTCCTAATGCAACTATACTAAAGGAGGCAACACATTACCTTTTGAACTCATCCAGTGCAACAAATCTCGCGCAATGATTTCTTCACACACTATCAACTACTCACACAAGGTCAGCGTTTATGGAATAGAGGTTTTTAGTTTCTTTCTTTTCTTTTGTTCTGTTTTTCTCTTAGGCTAAGCACCCTTTCTCAAAAAAAAAAAAAAAAAAACTAGTCAACTTTACGTGCTAACAAGCTAGCAAATATATAATTTCAAGACATTAATATAAATTTTGTTGAGTGACCTAAATCTTAGCCTTAAACAAAACAGAAAGTACGTCTTGTTCTACCTTATTTAGTAAATAAGATAAGACCAAACTAGACCAAATGCGAGTTATGCCATAAGTCTTTAACAAGTCCTACCTATTCTCATTCCTATCCCTAAACAACATATACACGAGTTGTTTTCCCTTTGCTCCGTGTTTGAGTTACTTACCAAAATGAAGGTGCCTGAACATATTTTTCAATGAAAATGATCAAAAGTGTGTCAATTTTCAAACGCTTTTAATTATTCATCACCACATCATTTAAAAGTTTTAACAAACAACAAATCAAAATTAAATCCTAAGAAATTAAGGAAGATTGTATTCGCCTTCAGTTATAGTTTTCACATTATAAACAATTTTTTGCAATTTTTTTCTAAAATAAGTAGAGAGACCTCCTGTATACAAAGAATAA
This sequence comes from Sesbania bispinosa, assembly GCA_026901365.1. Lineage (NCBI taxonomy): Eukaryota > Viridiplantae > Streptophyta > Magnoliopsida > Fabales > Fabaceae > Sesbania > Sesbania bispinosa. The sequence goes on along the minus strand of QLOH01001223.1, from coordinate 24,888 downwards.
AATGTAGGCGATATGAGAGTAATTTATTGTGTAGAATATTTGTTTATAGAGTTTGCATACATGATTGTCAGAATATGTATGTACCTTCTCATCAGCACAACACAAGTAAATAATATACAATGTTGGCTATTGTTTCAATCCTGTGTTCTTTTGTTGGATCTCAAAGCCTTTTGCACCACTGATTGAGAAAATAGCCACAGACAACAAAGGCATAGTTTAGGCCAAATTAATTAACTAGTGTACGTCCTACCGTACAATGCAACGGATATTATTATTTTAATAAATTATTAAAATTAAATGATATAATATATATAATTTATTAAATATATGTAATTAAAAAATAATGATGATTTATTTTTTTAATATTTAATTTTATACTCATTAGTATATAAAAAATATAAAAAATTAAAAAGAAAAAAATGAATTTGGAAAATCAAATAGCAAACATTAATAATTAAAAATTGAAACTATTATAAATTTTATTTTATTTAAATTTTTTGAAATGTCTCCTTGTACACTATATTTTTTTTATCACATTACAACACTTAAAATTGTCATTAATATAAGAACCATAAGTACTTGTTGAGACTTAACCCTAGATATAACAACATACAATTTACCATGCAAGAAAACTGGTTTTGGTAAATACACACTAACATGTGACAATGTCTGACCTTCACTTCTATTAATCTGGTTTTATTGCAAAATCCAGCAGATATATCAAGATTACTCAATAACATGATAAACGCTCTTATCTTTAACACCAACTTATGATAAGGAACTGCAAAAAAGTCTATGGAAAATACCGTTGTTAGGAGAGTTAACCCCACGATGATGTTGATATTCACGACAGGAGCAGAACTAACTCTCGTGGATGCATGATATTTATGGCTCATAAAAAAATCACTTTAAACCTATAATTGAAAAAATTGCTTAACCTTTAAACGTACTTATTGAATATATAATAAATCAAAATACAAAATAATAATTGTATTGAAGTAGAAGAAAATAACATAATTATAAATTTTATAATTTTAATTAAAAAATTTGTTCATAGAAAATTGTAGCTAATACATCATAAATATAATTATAAATTTAAATTATATTGAGATTCTAGATCTCTCATCCAGTCACTTAAAACATATATAAAGTGTATGGAAAAAAAAATTTTTGGGAGAGTTAGTCTCAGCATTATGTTGATGTTCATGGAAGGAACAAAACTACCTCTTGTCGAGAATATTGTTGTTCATAAAAAAATCATTTTACTAAAGTGAGAATAAAAAAATCTAAAAAAAGTATAAATAACGGATGTGATAAAATGTGGCACGAATATCAGACGAACAATTTTAATATGAAGTAAATAAAATAGATAAGAAAGATAATAAGTGAAATATTAATGAATAAAACATAGAGATAAATATTTTAATATAATAATTATAATTATAATAATAAAATGAAAGTGTGATAAAAAAAGAAAATTAACGGTAGGAGCAAGAGATCTTTCGTGGAGGATACCCGTGGTTAAAAAATATCACGAAGAGAGAATAAAAAAACTAAAACAACGCAAGTAAGAAAACATGACACGTGTAATGGTTGAACAATTTTAATACAAAGTAAATATATAGATAGAATAAATAAAGAGAGATAATAAGTAAAATCATTAATGAATAAAACAGAGATAAATAATTTTTTAAAAAAAAACACATTAAATTTAATGTGAATCAACACACTTATTATAATTTTTTATATGTGTTTTTACGTAATGAAAGAAATAAAACAGGAATGGATAATAAGAGAAATTGTTGTAATATAATAATAATAAAAAAATTAAAGTGTGATAAAAAGAAAACGGCGGGAGCATAACTATTTCTAGTGGAGGATACCCGTGGTTTGTTAAAAAAACTTTTGTAATGAATTAGATTAATAGGAACAGATAATGAAATAAAATATTTCAATATAATAATAATAATAAAAAATAAAATAAAATTGTGATAAGAAATAAAAGAAAAAGAAAAAAGAAAACGACAGGAGCAGAGCTACCTCCCGTGAAGGGTAAATGTGGTTCATAAAAAATCTCTTTATTGAAGTGAGAATAAAAAACTTAGAAAAAACGCAAGTAAAAAACATGACACATGTATTGTGGGAACAATTTTAATATAGAGTAAACAAATAAATAGAATAGATAAAATAGATAATAAGTGAAAATATTAATGAATAAAATAGAGCTAGAGATAAATAATATATTGAAAACACATTAAATTTAATATAAATAAACACATTTATCATATTTCTTAAAGTGTGTTTTTATGCAACAAAATAAATAAACATGAAAGGATAATAAGAAACTATTTTAATATAATAATAATAATAATAGAAAATTAAAGTGTGATTAAAAAAGGAAGAAAATAGAAACGAAAGGAGCAAATCTGCTTCTCGTGGTTCATAAAAAAAATCACTTTACTGAAGTGAGAATAAACATAAATGAATAATGAAAGAAACTATTTTAACAACAACAACAAAACAACAATAATAATAATAAAAGTTTAATTACAAAAATTAAGGTTCAATTATAGTTAAAGTTATTTTTTATCAATTAAGCAATTTATTAAATATTTTAAAATATAGATAATAAATCAAAATACAAAATAATAATTTTATTCAAGTAGAATAAAATAACATAATTATATTTTTTTATGATTCTAATTAAAAAATTTATTCATAGAAAATTGTAATCAATACATCATAAATATAATTGTAAATTTAATTTATATTGATATTTGAGATCTCTCATCTCAGTCACTTAAAACCTATATAAAGTATATGCACAAAACCCTTGTTGGGAGAGTTGGTCTCACCATTATGTGGATGTTCACGGAAGGAACATGACTCTGCCTTTTGTGGAGAGTACTTGGGTTCATAAAAAAATCCACTTTACTGAAGCGAAAATAAAAAAATCTAAAAATAAATAAATAAAGAAAGTGACAAAATGCGATGTGTGTACTAAGCGAGCGATTTTAATATAAAGTAAATAGAATAGCTAAGAGATATAATAAATGAAAACATTAATTTATAAAATAGAGAGATAACTGTTTTAATATAATAATAAAAAAGAAAATGAAAGTGTGATAAAAAAATAAAAAGAAAAAAATGGCGGGAGAATGTCTGCCTTCTGTGAAGGATACATGTACGGTTCATAAAAAAATCACTTTACTGTAGTACGGATAAAGAAACTAAAAAAACGCAAGTGAGAAACATGACACGTGTAATGAGTTAACTATTTTAATGTAGAGTAAATAGATAAATAGGATGGATAAATGAGATAATAAGTGAAAACATTAATGAATAAAATAGAGAGATAAATGATATATTGAAAAAAAAACACGTTAAATTTAATGTAAATGAACACATTTATTGTATTGCTTAATGTGAATTTTTAGGGAAAAATATGTTTTTCGTCCCTATAGTTTCAGTCAACTTAGTCTTCGTCCTTGTACTTTAAATCCTTTGTTTTTTGTCCCTAAAATTTCTAAACCCCCAAACCGTGGTCCCTGTCTGTCAGTGAGATCTATTAACCTGATGAACTAGCTAACAAAAGTTACATGTCAGCCTCAATAGTGAGTCCCAATAACTGCCTGATCATCCAATTAACTTTTTTTATTAATTTTTTATTATTAAAATAATCTTAATTGCTAAATTTAGGGTTTCATCTGAGCAATTTTACCCGATAAAAAACTTAATTTCGTAATTATGATTATTTTAATAATTAAAAAATTAATAAAAAATGATTAATTAGTCGAGTCAGCTATTTGTGGCCCACTATTGAGACTAACATGTAACTTTTGTTACCCAGCTCATCAGGTTAACAGATCTCACTAACGGTCAGGGACCATAGTTTGGGGGTTTAGAAAGTTCAGGGACAAAAAACAAAGGATTTAAAGTATAATGACGAAGACCAAATTTGACAAAAAATATAAGGTCGAAAAACATATTTTTCCCGAGTTTTTATGTAACGAAAATATAAATAGGAATTAATAATGAGATAAATTAATTTCATATAATAAAACAAAATAAATTTAAAATGTGATATAGAAGGAAAAAAAATTGTAGGAACAAAACTGATTTACACGGAGGATACTCATGGTTTATAAAAAAAATACCTTTATAATGAAATAAATTAATATGAATGAATAATGAAAAAAATATTTTAGTATTATAATAATAATAATAATAATAATAATAATAATAATAATAATAATAAATGAAATTGTGATAAAAAAAATAGAGCAAGACTGCCTTTATTTAAATTGACATATGTTTTCGGCCTAATCCACTTTGCTATAGTCAATGGCCCAAGCAAATGTTGACCAGCCAAAAAAGTTAATAGCTGAGTGAACAGTGACCAAAAATCTGGTCCCATGTAGTATTATAGATAGATGTAGTATTATAGATAGATAGATATGGCACGATTTTCTTTCCGTGAGTAATCCAGCTGATATTGGATTTATGAATAAGAACAGCATTAACCTCACATAGCTCCTGCATGGAAATTCATATTTATTAATAGCATACATATCCAACAAAATGTAAAAAAGGGAGTGAAAAAAAAAATAAACAAACTCATTGTGAATCAGTTAGTAGAATTATAGAAATCAAGATTTTCCCAATAAAGAAAATATGAAACCCAATGAATGAGAAACTACTAGCACTAAGCACTAATGAAAGTATCAACACTATTCTAAAACTGAAGGATCATGGAATCAACAGGACATGCAGCTACAAGGCTCTGAAATTGATGGGGGGAACCTATCTAAATCACAATCTGTGTTAGGATCACCTATGTTACATAAGAGCAACAGAACGAAGAAACATAAATGGTTATGCGATTATCTGTGAAGGGAGAGAACTTAAGGAGGAAAAGGTGTACGGAGGAATGGAAGAATTGGGAGACACTTCCTCTCCTTTTTAGCTTTGGTTCTCACTTCCTTACCCATCTTCTTCTCTTAGGACCAACTCTGGCATCCAAAATCCGAGACCAACTTCGACACCCATTTTAGTTCAAAAGTCCAGGACCTACTCTGGCACCCAAAGCCCAGGACCTACTCTGGCATTCATTTCAGTCAAAAGCCCAGGACCAACTTCGGCACCCATTTCAGTCAAAAGCCCAGGACCTACTTTGGCACCCTTTTCACTCAAAGCTCGGGACCAACTCTGGCACCCCTTTTACTTTTCCATCTCAAAGCTCGGTATCGGCTTGGCACCATTTTTACTTTTCAGTCTCAAAGCCCGGTATTGGCCCGACACACAGGTCAAGAATTCAACGTCAGTTTGGAATCTTGTCCTTTCATCATCGCTTTGGATATTTCAGTTAACGGTGTTAATTTTTCTTTTCCTTCATTAAGGTCCTTGCGCCTTGTGTTAGCCTTCGGATAAAATCGATTCACTTCTTTACTTATTTCTTATCATAATATTCTAAAAACTTTGTTATTTAGATTATTTAATAAGAAATATGTAAAGAGGGACAACTGTGAATACCCAATTTTATCCGGGCTAACTTTTATTTTAATTTTAATTTTGAATTTTGTTAAATTTAGTTTATAGATAAATCTCAAAGTTTAAAAATTCAAAAAATAACTATAGATCTAAAATCAGTTTTAAAAATAAAAAAAAATAATAAAATAAAGATTCTATAAATTCAAAAATAAATTTGATATTTAGAAGAAAAAAAAATCAAACAAAATAAAAAAAAATCTTTTAATTCAGAAAAAAAAATCTGAAAATTTAAAATAATTTAAAGGGGATAATTTGGTCTGCTTGGTCTGTTGCTAAAAATGTGGAGAAAGTGGGAGTTGTTGCAAGTGGATAAAGATCATGGAGAAAAATTAGGGATGAGTTTTTCAAAGTGGAAGATATGGCAGTTATGTGAGAGTACTATAAAAGGAACCAAACTACATTGAAGAGGGGGTCGGAAAAAATTCACGGTGACAAAAACAGAGGCTTGTTGAGAAAAAGGAATATCAAAAGGAGGATCAAGAAGCGTGCACAAAGAAGAAATAAGCGCAGAATAATCTACCAAGTTTATTCTGGAGGGATTTAACTTGAGGTTTTTCTCCTATCTTGAGTTTCTTAACTCTATTTTCTTTGCTCTGTTTGATTCCTATATTTGAATGAGTTTGTGGTTCTGTTGTGAAAATATAAACCTCACCGGTGATGCATAATTGAACTATACTAACCATTTGTGAGAAGTTAAAAGGGTTTTGCATAAATAAAAAAAATCCAACTTACAGTCCAAATCAGAGTCCAATTTTACAGTCATAAAACAGAAATAAAAAATAGGAAAAGCAAGGAAAAAAGTAAGTGTGTGTGTGTGTGTGTGTGTTTTAAAGGGGGCGTGAAGGTTTCTTTTCAGAAACCTGATCCCCTTCCCATTTTTTTAAAAAATAATAAAATAATAAAAAATTAATAATGATAAAAATAAAGTTTTGCTCAAATTCAAAAAATTGTTTTAATTTGTGTATTTGTTTTGAGTATGTATTTTAGATTTTGAATATTATGTTATCAATTTGTTTGTTGTAAATATTATCTTGTAAATATTTGTTAATTCTATTTCTCTTTGTGAATAAATATTAATTCAGTTGCTTTAATAAATTTAGGAATATTTTATTTTAATCTATGCAATGACTAAATGGGTTAATTGAGCAGTGGATACTGACTTTAACTTTATTTAGATCATAAGGGTTTATTGAGCAAACCAAGTGTTTGACTTGAACCCCGTGCGAAAATAGGTTATAATAAAATATTTCTTTCCAAAATTAAAAATTTCTTTTAAAATAAAATATTTCTTTTCAAATAAAAAATTCTTTTCAAAAATATAAAAAACACAAAAAATTCTTTTCAAAATAAAATATTCCTTTTCAAAATAAAAAAAAAATCCTTTTCAAATCTTAAAAATTCTTTTCAAAATTATAAAAAATATACGAAAAATAAATTTTCGCAACGACTAATAATATTAATTGAGCAGTGGATGCTGACTTTAATATTATTAAGATCGTAAGGGTCTATTAAACAAACTAAGTGTTTGATTTGAACCCCGTGCAAACAATTTTTTTTTCCAAAATTGCTTATTTCAAAAATAACAAAAACAAGTGAAAAAAAATATTTTTCAATCTTCTCTTTCAAATAAAATCAATCTTTCCAAAAACAAAAAAAAATAAACCCAAATCAATCAAACTTCAGAACTACGTGGCTTTGATTTCCCCATTGCAGCTGGGGATACGTAGGAGCGGGAACCGGCCCCGTCAAGCCCAAATAAATATTTTCTAAATTTTCCCATAATCTAAAAAATAAAAAAAGTAAATAAATTTGTAAATAAATAAAAACAAAAAGATTTCTTTTAAAAGGGGTAAAATAAATATTTTTCAAAAGTTAATAAATTTGCACAATTAATTAGAGGTAACCGTCTTAGGACGGATGTTGTAGGGTGCTAATACCTTCCTTACACATAATCGACTCCCGAATCCAAATCTGGTTTCGAAGACCATTTTTTTTTAAAGGGTTTTTCTGATATTTTCCCTCGAAAATAAATATTGGTGGCGACTCCATTGAAAACGATTTTTCAATACCCTTTTTTTCGTTTCGCCGTCCCGTCGTGACCCCGGTTACGACAGATGGCGACTCCACTGGGGACATTTGTGAGTCAAGCCTAACATGATTAATTGTGCAAAATTGTTAACTTTTGTATTTATTTTTCCCCTTTTTGTTTTGTTTGATTTTGCTTTTCTTGTTTATGTTGTTGTAAATATTTTTATTCATAACATTGTAAATATTCTCTTTCTCTTCTGCCTTGTACATTATTTGTTGTATATATTTTATACTGTAAATATTTCTGCTTCAACCTTAGGGTAGAAGACTTTATCTTTGTATATATGTGTTTCTTGCTTTGTTTTGCAGATGGGGTAGTGGTTAGGACTACAGGTTTGTATGCTCCCCACACACACCTCACATTCACTTACCTCACACATATTTTGGGGCTCTATACCCGAGCCTGTGCGAGCCTAGGAGGTACCTCAACGACTGCTATTGAGGGGCTTGATGCTCACTTGGTGGTTGTTGAGTTACCACTCAGATTGTTACCAATTTCGTGCATCAATCATATTGAGAGGGCAAAATCCCTACTTATGATTTGATTCATAAATTGGGTCTTTATCCTTGTTGATAAGGGCAATCTGGGGACCATAATAGCTTTTGGAGTCTAGATCTGTCCATGGAAACTATGCACTGTAAATAAGCTTAGTGACCACCAAAGTTAGAGTCATGATCTTAGGGATACCTTGTCATAGGGTTTTACCTAATTTAGGACACATGGGGAGCATGTTCCTTCTTCTCCTTTCATTCTTCATTGTGCACGCTTGCTGTAACATTTATCAGTAGGACATAACTTTGCATTGGCATAATTTTTTTTTTAAAAAGAATAAAAAAGGAGTGGATAATAATTTTTTTTCATTAAAAAAATAATTAAAAAAGAGACATTTTCCTCTCCACCTTGCTCTCATGCATATCATGATTATCCTTAGTTAGACATTTCATCATTTTAAAAAAAAATCATGCATATGAAGTTACCTCTTTCATTCTTTGGTCCATGTTCAATATGACATTTAACAATAAAGCACATCCATGCATGAAAGTCCTTTTTTTTAAAAAAAACAACAAAATATAAATAATTAAAATAAGCATCTTTTTACTAGCATTGTCATGCATCTTATACATTTTGCATGTCATGGTAAGATTCATTCATCCATTAACATAACATTTCTTTTTAGAAAAAAAAATAAAATAATAAAAAAATAATAAAAGAAAAAATTGATGATAAAAATATTTCTTTTACAAAAAAAAAACAAGAAAAAAACAAAAAAAAATTATTCATTAACATTATCATACATCACATACATCTTTCATTCATATGATAATTATCCTCAGCCACTTCATTATTGTGTCATCTCATATCGCACAAAAAAAAACAGACAAAAAATCAATTCTCTTTTGAATTTGTCATGCACATCATGCATTTTTTAGGCACATCATGATCATTTTCGGTTAGTTAGTTTTCTCATGTCTGAAAAATAAAATTCAAAAAAGAAAAATAAAATCATGCATGTTCATGTGATCATGGTTACATTTGTCCACAATTTTATCAAAAAGAAAAGTCAGATTTCATTTTTTAGAAAACAAATAAATTGATGGTGGAAATCTTTCTTTTTCCAAAAAAATGAAATAAAAGAAAAGCAAAAAAAGTTCTCCACTAGCATCCCATGCATCTTATCTTCAGTTATATCATTATTGTGTTATCTCATATCGCACAAGAAAAAAAATCAAATCAATTCTCTTTTAATAAAGTCATGCACTCCATGCATCTTTCATGTATATAATAATCATCCTTAGTTTGTCATGTTCTCTCATATCTCATAAAAAAAAGGAAAAAAAATCATATTTTCACATGATAATGGTTATTAACCATAATAGTCATTAAAAAGTGTTGTATATGCATAAATTTTAAAGGCATGGTAGGTTGCATTCCTCTTGCATGATAATATTTTCATCCTAATAATATGTTTTTGCCTTTATCGAAAAAAAATTTCATCAAGTGATTGTTTTCTCATCACCCTTACAAGACTTGTGCTAAGCAAGAATTATGGATGAACTTGAACACAATCAAGAGAAATTGTGAGGTGACATCAACAGGATGAAGGGGCAGAGGACAAGATTTTGCTAATTCACTGAGCTTCACCTTTGTGCCCATCCAGTTTCACAGATTGAATCCTCAAGGGACAATGGCTCCATTGGCAATGCATCCATCCATCCAACCCAACCCAACTACCCATCACTAATCCTCAAGGAATCCAACATCCACCACATGACCTTCCACTTAGCTATACATCACCTCAGTCCACAAGTCCACAAGATGACAAATCCACAAGATGATAGCCCACCAGTTTTAACTTCCAAACCTAAAGCCCAACCCAGCCCAACCACCAGAGTCTGACCCAAACCCATGAAGAAGTCTCACATACCATCATTTCCTATCTTCCCACCATGTCAATTCCACCCAACCATGCACCTGTCCTTAACACCAACCCCCCAAGAGACCGATGCGTCAGTCATGACTCTAATGTCCAAGCCACAAAATACCCCTCAGCCACACCATTACCCACCTACATAACCATGGAGGAGCCCTAATCCTCACGAACATGGATGGCAAGGATCTCCAGTATCCCATGAATTCTGATGAAATACTATGCTCAAAAGAAAAAAAGAAGAAAGAAAAGCTCGCTAGGTTGAAAATCCCAAAAGATGACCTAGGCAAAAGTTAGAGCGACTCGCTGAGCTGAAAACTCGCAAGAGGGGCTCAGGCAAAAGTTAGGGTCAAAAAAGAGGTGTTGAGATCATCAACCGGGGCAAATGATGTGTGGAGAATGTGCACTGGGGCAAAAGGTATGCCAAGATTATCAGTTAAGAAGAGGTGATATGCCAAAATCACAAACGGGGGCAATTGCAAACCAGTGGTATATGCTTGTGCAGCATAGTCATGTTCTTCTTTGCAAAGAAAGCTCAAAACTCAGTGGAGGCGGTCATTACAAGGAAGTCCTTTTTGGAAACAAGGAAAAGGAGGCTAAGGCCTTAACATTTGATCATGAGCAATCCGCCCAAACAGTACCACATCATATCCCTAATCACACCCTCAAATGATGCTTGGTTTCCCTCCACTTCCCACCCAATCACAACCATCCATCTCCACACCACCTCAACCCAATCAATCATGAAATCAAAAACCAAACCCAAGCTCAAACCAAAGAAGGCCAAACAACCAAAAAAAGACTTGTCTAGTTTGACCCATGACTCACATTGAGTCGGTATCCCACCTCACCCGCAACTCATTGATTATCCTTCACCCATTACCTCTAGATGGTTTGTTGCATCCAAAAGGTCATGACCCAAATGTCAAATGCGACTATCCTGTTGGCACAAGGAATGTTATATTGTGAAGCTTCAAGAAAGATGATCTCAATCCTCCGCCAAATCAAGAAAGTCTCGTGGTTAATGCCATCAAAGCTCAGCAATTGAGAGTTTTCCAAATTTCCTATGGTTTCTAGGGTATGTCAAAATAATGTTGTAATACTGCTCCTATTGCTTTGCCCAAGGCTTTAGGATGACTTTTGTACATAGGGCGCGCATTTTTTTTTCAGCATATGTTTTCAAAGAGGCATTTTGAATTTTCTACTTACTTCCAACCTTAATCTCATTTCTTCCTTGTGCCATTGTAAATAATGTAAATTTGCATGTGTTCCTCTCATGAAGGTGTTAATGTCTCATCTTGTAATTTTGATAATCCATCAATCACGCCAAAAAGGATGATGAGAAAATCCATTGAATTGTTTCCTAGGTTTGACAACAATAAGGAAAAGGCCCCACCGAATTTTGAGGGATGAAAACCATCATGTGTATCAATGTTTTGTATTCTTGAGATGATTTCTCTCAGTTCGTGGAAAAGTTGCTTTGAGTAATAAAAGATGAATTTGATGTCTTGGTCTCAAAATTAAAGTCTGAAAATGGGCAACCATGAGTTGAGATGATGATGGCCATCTTTCTCTACCCAAAAAAAAAAAATCCAAAAAAATATATCCCTAGTTGTCCCCTTTGAGCCTAAATTTTCCTTTCAAATAACCTTGGACAAGGATCGCCCCACATTGGGGTTGGTACAAAGTGAAGTCAACTTTTGTCAATGATATGTCAAAAAAAAAGGAAAATAGAAAAAGAAAAAAAAAGAGCAAAAGCAAGAGCATAAAAGAAAATAGTGATCAAAAGTGAAAGAACCGTTGACTTCAAGAGTCTCATTTAAACACTCACCTTCTTGAAAAAAAAAAAGAAGAAGTTATTGATCCTTGATCCCTTGAACCCTTAAACACTTGTTTGGGCCTACTATATCCTTTCTTTCATAGCCATTAGCCCTAACCACATTACAAGCCTTATAAAGTCCATTCTGATCAATGAAATGATTGCTTTCATTTTCATGGCGGTAATTTTAAGATCAAAATATTTAAGATGGGTGGTCGACGGCAAAAAAAAAAAACGAAAAAAGAAAGAAAGACAAAAAAAAAGAGCAAAAAATAAGAAGATATAAGGGTCCGTTAGGTTGAAAACCCGCAAAGGCAACCTAAGCAAAATTTAGGACAAGAAGAGTGCGATGGTGACAAAAATGGGGCAATTAAGTTGTTTGAAGTATACAAAACTGGGGCAAATAAAATAGCTGAAAACCCAAAAGTTTGAAGCCATCTTGGAGTACACTAGGGCAAATGCAATGTTTGAAGCACATAAAACTGGGGCAACCCCAATCTCTGGCAGTTGGTTAATGGATTTTCAAAATTCAAACATGAGGCACTAACACTTTTCATCAGAGAGCATCACTCAAAAAAAAAAAAAGAACCTGTACCTTTGTAACCACCTCTGTAAATTCTTCATTCCCACATTGTAAATATCACTCTCCTTTTGTAAATATGACAATCCCATTTCAATCTCATTCTTGTTTTCACCCTTTTGCTTAATTCAATTTGCATTTTATGATGAACATATACTGAAAAGAAATTTGTGTTTACACCTCAAAAGTATTGCATTTGTTTTGACAATTCTAAAAGTCATGAGGAAATTTGTTGAACTCTCAAAATTACAGCAAATATCAATCAAATCCCTAAATCAATGAGGACGGGTGCAAAACAGGTCACTTCAGAAGATGTTTAGTCAGAGGCTAGAGCGTGAATTGAACTAAAGGCCCATAACAGATCAAAAGAAAAGTCCTTGGTCATCCATGAATCTTGGGGCACTTGCCACTGTAAGGGTTGAGGATTCAAATAATAAGAGAAAAAGATTAATCAAGTTCAAATCAAGTGAAAATAATAAACAAGGATGAGGTGTTCATCATGCATTTTGCATCAATAACATGGCATCAATTGTCAACCATTCATCTACACACATACTTGTATTGTCATCCTGTCATTACTTTCTCCATGCATCTTGCATCATCTGATTTCTCTGTACATCTCGCATTATCATCATTCTCATCTTGCATTTGCTATCACAATATCATCATTGCATTGAGTTTTACTCTCTGCATCTCACATTCTTTGCATCATGCATACCATTGCACAGTTTGAACCTGCATTCTTTGGGTCCCCAACACCCATCTCATTCCAATACTTTGGGTCCTAATACCCAAGCCATCCCTTTGGGTTCACATACCCAATACATCCTCAGGGTCCAAGTACCCGTCAACTTCAATCCTTTGGGTTTCATACACCCAATGCATCCTCAGGGTCCACGTACCCGTCAGCTTCAATCTTTTGGGTTCACATGCCTATTGAACCATCAGGGTCCACGTACCCATCAAGTTATATTCTTTGGGTTCACATGCCCATTGAATCATCAGGGTCCACATACCCATCAAGTTCTATTCTCTGGGATCACATGCTCATTGAATCGTCAGGGTCCAAGTACCCATCAAGTTCAATCCTTTGGGTTCACGTACCCAATGCATCCTCAGGGTCCACGTACCCGTCAGCTTCAATCCTTTGGGTTCACATGCCCATTAAATCATCAGGGTCCACTTACCCATCAAGTTATATTCTTTGGGTTCACATGCCCATTGAATCATCAGGGTCCACGTACCCATCAAGTTATATTCTTTGGGTTCACATACCCATTGAATCCTCAAGGTCCACGCACCCGTCAACTTCTATTCTTTGGGTTCACCTACCCATTGAATCCTTATGGTCCACGTACCTATCAACTTCTATTCCTTAGGTTCACATGCCCATTGAATACTCAAGGTCCAAGCACCCATCTACTTTTCTTTGGGTTCACATACCCAATGCATCCTCAGGGTCCATGCACCTGTCAAATTCAATTCTTTGGGATCACATACCCAATACATCCTCAGGGTCCAAGTACCCGTAAACTTCAATTCTTTGGGTTCACATACCCAATGCATCTTTAGGGTCCTTGTACCCGTCAAATGGCGATTTGCTTGGGTATCGTGCCCAATGCACCATTAGCGTCCTCGTACCCGTTGTAGTCCTCAGGTCCCCGTGCCGATTGCATCTCAGGTCTGCGTACCCGTTGCAATCGTCAGGTCATCGTGCCTGTGGCACTTGCCTACTTTTCTCACTCTCAAAAGCCTAGGACCAACTCTGGCACCCAAAGTCCGAGACCAGCTTCGGCACCCACTTTAGTTCAAAAGCCCAGGACCTACTCTGGCACCCAAAGCCCAGGACCAACTCTGGCATCCAAAGTCCGAGACCAACTTCGGCACCCATTTCAGTTCAAAAGCCCAGGACCTACTCTGGCACCCAAATTCCGAGACCAACTTCGGCACCCATTTCAATTCAAAAGCCTAGGACCAACTCTGGCACCCAAAGTCCGACACCAACTTCGGCACCCATTTCAGTTCAAAAGCCCAGGACCTACTCTGGCATTCATTTCAGTCAAAAGCCCAGGACCAACTCTGGCACCCAAAGTCCGAGACCAACTTCGGCACCCATTTCAGTTCAAAGCCCAGGACCAACTCTGGCACCCAAAGCCACCTACTCTGGCATTCATTTTAGTCAAAAGCCCAGGACCAACTCTGGCATCCAAAGTCCGAGACCAACTTCGACACCCATTTCAGTTCAAAAGCCCAGGACCTACTCTGGCACCCAAAGCCCAGGACCTACTCTGGCATTCATTTCAGTCAAAAGCCCAGGACCAACTTCGGCACCCATTTCAGTCAAAAGCCCAGGACCTACTTTGGCACCCTTTTCACTCAAAAGCCCGGGACCAACTCTGGCACCCCTTTTACTTTTCCATCTCAAAGCTCGGTATCGGCTTGGCACCATTTTTACTTTTCAGTCTCAAAGCCCGGTATTGGCCCGACACACAGGTCAAGAATTCAACGTCAGTTTGGAATCTTGTCCTTTCATCATCGCTTTGGATATTTCAGTTAACGGTGTTAATTTTTTTTTTTCTTCATTAAGGTCCTTGCGCCTTGTGTTAGCCTTCGGATAAAATCGATTCACTTCTTTACTTATTTCTTATCATAATATTCTAAAAACTTTGTTATTTAGATTATTTAATAAGAAATATGTAAAGAGGGACAACTGTGAATACCCAATTTTATCCGGGCTAACTTTTATTTTAATTTTAATTTTGAATTTTGTTAAATTTAGTTTATAGATAAATCTCAAAGTTTAAAAATTCAAAAAAAAACTATAGATCTAAAATCAGTTTTAAAAATAAAAAAAATAATAAAATAAAGATTCTATAAATTCAAAAATAAATTTGATATTTAGAAGAAAAAAAATCATACAAAATAAAAAAAATCTTTTAATTCAGAAAAAAAAAATCTGAAAATTTAAAATAATTTAAAGGGGATAATCTGGTCTGCTTGGTCTGTTGCTAAAAATGTGGAGAAAGTGGGAGTTGTTGCAAGTGGATAAAGATCATGGAGAAAAATTAGGGATGAGTTTTTCAAAGTGGAAGATATGGCAGTTATGTGAGAGTACTATAAAAGGAACCAAACTACATTGAAGAGGGGGTCGGAAAAAAATTCACGGTGACAAAAACAGAGGCTTGTTGAGAAAAAGGAATATCAAAAGGAGGATCAAGAAGCGTGCACAAAGAAGAAATAAGCGCAGAATAATCTACCAAGTTTATTCTGGAGGGATTTAACTTGAGGTTTTTCTCCCATCTTGAGTTTCTTAACTCTATTTTCTTTGCTCTGTTTGATTCCTATATTTGAATGAGTTTGTGGTTCTGTTGTGAAAATATAAACCTCACCGGTGATGCATAATTGAACTATACTAACCATTTGTGAGAAGTTAAAAGGGTTTTGCATAAATAAAAAAATCCAACTTACAGTCCAAATCAGAGTCCAATTTTACAGTCATAAAACAGAAATAAAAAATAGGAAAAGCAAGGAAAAAAGTGTGTGTGTGTGTGTGTGTGTTTTAAAGGGGGCGTGAAGGTTTCTTTTCAGAAACCTGATCCCCTTCCCATTTTTTTAAAAAATAATAAAATAATAAAAAATTAATAATGATAAAAATAAAGTTTTGTTCAAATTCAAAAAATTGTTTTAATTTGTGTATTTGTTTTGAGTATGTATTTTAGATTTTGAATATTATGTTATCAATTTGTTTGTTGTAAATATTATCCTGTAAATATTTGTTAATTCTATTTCTCTTTGTGAATAAATATTAATTCAGTTGCTTTAATAAATTTAGGAATATTTTATTTTAATCTATGCAATGATTAAATGGGTTAATTGAGCAGTGGATACTGACTTTAACTTTATTTGGATCATAAGGGTTTATTGAGCAAACCAAGTGTTTGACTTGAACCCCGTGCGAAAATAGGTTATAATAAAATATTTCTTTCCAAAATTAAAAATTTCTTTTTAAAATAAAATATTTCTTTTCAAATAAAAAATTCTTTTCAAAAATATAAAAAACAAAAAAATTCTTTTCAAAATAAAATATTCCTTTTCAAAATAAAAAAAAAATCCTTTTCAAATCTTAAAAATTCTTTTCAAAATTATAAAAAATAAAAAATATACGAAAAATAAATTTTCGCAACGACTAATAATATTAATTGAGCAGTGGATGCTGACTTTAATATTATTAAGATCGTAAGGGTCTATTAAACAAACTAAGTGTTTGATTTGAACCCCGTGCAAACAATTTTTTTTTCCAAAATTGCTTATTTCAAAAATAACAAAAACAAGTGAAAAAAAATATTTTTCAATCTTCTCTTTCAAATAAAAATCAATCTTTCCAAAAACAAAAAAAAAATAAACCCAAATCAATCAAACTTCAGAACTACGTGGCTTTGATTTCCCCATTGCAGCTGGGGATACGTAGGAGCGGGAACCGGCCCCGTCAAGCCCAAATAAATATTTTTCTAAATTTTCCCATAATCTAAAAAATAAAAAAAGTAAATAAATTTGTAAATAAATAAAAACAAAAAGATTTCTTTTAAAAGGGGTAAAATAAATATTTTTCAAAAGTTAATAAATTTGCACAATTAATTAGAGGTAACCGTCTTAGGACGGATGTTGTAGGGTGCTAATACCTTCCTTACACATAATCGACTCCCGAATCCAAATCTGGTTTCGAAGACCATTTTTTTTAAAGGGTTTTTCTGATATTTTCCCTCGAAAATAAATATTGGTGGCGACTTCATTGAAAACGATATTTCAATACCCTTTTTTTTCGTTTCGCCGTCCCGTCGTGACCCCGGTTACGACAGATAGAAAGATTTATGACCAAGCCAAATTTTATATAATGCCATGTTCTTATACTTCCATAAAATAATTCCATTCTATTGAAAGTCTTTCTTTGGTATTAAAAAAAGTTAAAATATTACTTTTCATTCGAGAACTAAAATCTTTTCTCAATTCTCTAATAATTCGAATGTTATTATATTTTTTTTTTACAAAATTATTATCAAGTTAGTCTCTTAAAGATTAAAATATCATTGTGAAGATTTAATTTCAATTAGGGTATTTAAATTTTTCAGAAAAATCACAAAACATAACGTCAATTTGATATAATAAATTTTACATTTTCACATCTTAATTTTCAAATTTATTATTTATCTCTTTCTATTTATTTTTCCTGCATTTAAAAAAAAAGTAAAGAAAGGAAAATTAGACTAAAAAGGGGAAAATTAAATATTATAAATTAATCCAACTAAGTTCATCAGATTGTATAATTGACCTTAAAAAATGTTAAAATAAAAATTAAGAAACCAAAAGATAACAATAAATAAATAATAAATAAAGACCAACTACATACAAACAATGGAATCTTGTAATTTTAATTTGCTCATTTTAATAAAATAATTATTTTTTTAATTTATTCAGATAATTTAAAAAATGTAATTGTTTATTCAAGGTTAATTTTCTTAAACATTTAATAATACTAAAACAATACCGAAACTCAAACAAAAGTTACATTTTTTTTTTTATTTCAAACTAATATTCATTTATTTGTTAATGTAAAAAATAAAAAATCATGAAATATTCTTAAGTTTTAAAAACTAATTATTATTTAACTAGAATATTCTTTCCACCGTATCAACTTTTTTATTTTACTTAATATTTACTCCAAAAAATAGAAAATAATCATTATTATATTTTTTAACTTTTTAAAATAGTAGTATATTAATTAATATACTACTATTTTAAAAAATTTTACACTGACAGTTAATCACAGCCCTTGATTTATGGTGAGTTTGTTGACTTTATTAATTAATATTTTAAAAGTCATATAAATGAAGAACCATGATTAAACGTCAGTGTAAAACTCTTTTACACTGTCAGTGCATACTAATTAAACTCAATTAAGAGAAAAAGGATTGTGCACTGACAGTGTAAAAAATTTTACACTGACAGTTAATCACAGCCCTTGATTTATGGTGAGTTTGTTGACTTTATTAATTAATATTTTAAAAGTCATATAAATGAAGAATCATGATTAAACGTCAGTGTAAAACTCTTTTACACTGTCAGTGCATACTAATTAAACTCAATTAAGAGAAAAAGGATTGTGCACTGACAGTGTAAAAAATTTTACACTGACAGTTAATCACAGCCCTTGATTTATGGTGAGTTTGTTGACTTTATTAATTAATATTTTAAAAGTCATATAAATGAAGAATCATGATTAAACGTCAGTGTAAAACTCTTTTACACTGTCAGTGCATACTAATTAAACTCAATTAAGAGAAAAAGGATTGTGCACTGACAGTGTAAAAAATTTTACACTGACAGTTAATCACAGCCCTTGATTTATGGTGAGTTTGTTGACTTTATTAATTAATATTTTAAAAGTCATATAAATGAAGAATCATGATTAAACGTCAGTGTAAAACTCTTTTACACTGTCAGTGCATACTAATTAAACTCTAAAAGTAAAAAGAAAATGTTTGCCAACCGTTGCAGTGACGTATTTTCTATGAAGATTGAAGAAAGGGAAACGGGATCGAGTGTTTCTACATCCGTGTGTTTCTATGAAGAAAAAATCATTATTATAACTAGATTGGGGTTCATTTCATACATTTTTCAAGTTTTTTCATCGGTCTAATCCGTATTGGAGATACCTTTCCGAATACGGTATGTGATTTCTTTCCTCTCTACCCATAACATTTTTTTCTCTTTTCTTTTTCCTATGAATTAAAAGGCTTAAGCATACGGTTGGAGTTCTTTGAAAGATTGTTCTGGAAGTCATAATATTCTGCCGAATCTAGTTATTTGCTAATGGAAAAAATGCAGTTTATTTTCTTTATAAAGCTTGATAGCTTCCTAAGTTTCCTTGGTTTATTAATTTTATTAAGTTTATTTGTATGATGACTTTGGCATATATACCTTGTGATTTGTGCATGACCAATTATTTGTATGTTAAGTTGTTTGAGTCTATAATACCAAACAATTTATGCAGGTGCTAAGCTCTTATGACCACTTGTAGCAAGATATTGAAAGACAAGACATACATATAGGCATGGAATTTTCATGTAGCAAGATATTCTCTGAAACTGGAAGTACTCTATAGAGGGAGTCAGATTTTTTTTTCCTAAAATACTTGATCATTCTAAGATATTCGTGATGATATGCTCTGAGTTTTTTCTGAAATACCAATTGCATGTTATCCAATTCTTTTCAATCCCACTTTCACATTTCATTTATATTAATTAAATTAAATTATACTCATTATTTTTTCTTTACTTTTTTTATCTCTCTATTTTTGTTTACTATAGTATATAGCTAGACAATTGTATTGTTATATGATTTACGCTAATCATGACTTGTATTATAGCTTATAGCTAGAATTATATAATAGAATTTGCCACGTTAGTTCTAATTTTTAATGGCGTTATGAGTGGTTTATAATCAAATTACGGATTGCTCATTTATAATTTTAATTTATAAATTTAGTTATTTTAATATATATAACTTGTTTATAAATTGTTTATAACTTATGTATATCATGTTTTCTTAATTACAACATGGAGAGGAAGAACATTTCTCCCAAGGTATTGAAGAAGAAGACGAAGAATAAAAATGATGTACAGAAATAAATACAATTTACTTTGGATGATTTGTTTTGAATGAGATCATAATTACTATTATCTAAACTTGTACTGTTTTCAATTTTGACCAAAAATTGGTGTAAGATTATCGAAATTCTAATAATTTGTACTCACTATATTTTTTCCCTTGTAAAAATGAAAGTATATTAACACCTCAATATAATAACAGCCCTGCATAAGAAAGGGAAACAGGATCGTGTGTTTCTACATGTGGTTTTATGAAGAAAAAATCATTATTATAACTAGATTGGGGTTCATTTCATACATCTTTTAAGTTTTTTCATCGGTCTAATGCTTATTGGAGATACCTTTCCGTATACGGTATGTGATTTCTTTCTTCCCTCTCTACCCATAACATTTTCTTTTCAATCTCAACCCTTCTCTGGTATGTGGTTTCTCCATGGGTCACAACACTCAATGGCTTTGGTATTCTGTATATGCAAGGTAATGAGTAATAACTAATGATCAATGCTGTGAGTTCACATGATTGGTAGCTAATATTTGTGTATTAAGCCTTCTTTAATATCTCTGTCAAGCAAGTGAGCTGGCGTACAAGGGTGTTAGTTATATCAGAAATTGATTGGCATATTGTCAATTTCATCAAGAATCTCAAGAGTGTCTTCTCCGTTGAGTATTGAATGATATTTGTTTATCTATGTTGATGTTGTAGCTAGCTTCAAAAGGAGTTTAGTTTGAACGAGAAATTCTTGAGGTAGAGCACTCTTTAATTAATCATAAAGTTGCGCAGTTTCAGGAAAAAGTAAGCTTTTAAACTTGTGCACTTATCTAGATTTGCATCTTTTTCCTTGAAGAGCTATGATGTTTCAGATGCAATGTATTTCATGATATTTAGGTGTTTGTCTAGAGTTTTCTATCTAGAAATTTGGTGTCTCTCTTTTTTTTTCTTTATATTGAATGGCGATTTTCTTGTTCTAACTTTCAAATTGTATTTTAGAAAGATAAGAAAATACTTGAAGGATCAGATCATCAGAATAAGTCTCCTAGTTAATAATTCTTGTATATTCCAGTTTCTCCATCATGTTGTATTCTAATTCTTGTAATTTTTTCTTGTTCTGCATCCTTTTTCTTGCTTTCAAAATTTACCCTGGCTATCTGTCTTGTTATCTATCCCCATTTATCTACAAAATTGCTATTAATGATGGAATGAGTGTGAGAGTAGTTACTGCATACCGTCTCAATTTTGCAGCATCTTGCACTATTCCACTTGCTCTTATTTTTGAAAGGTCCCTCGTTAACATGACCCTCCACTTTCAATTCCTTTTTTAATTTGTTCCTAATTTACTTTTCACTATATATACAACATTACAACCAGTCCAGATTACCCTTTCTAACTTTTGTGAAATTAATATGGCTCTTCCTTTTTTATTTATTTTTTAGAGGAAGAACAGACCAAAGCTAACTTGGAGGGTCGTCTTTATGTCATTTTTCTGTGGACTATTTGGGTAAATTTACGTAAACTCATCACTCTTTAATTTCATTTATCTGTTTTTAAATTTAGCCACATACAATTTGGAGTTTGTTAGTAGCTATGTCTTCCTGTTTGCTCTTAACCTCACGTTTTGATAGGTTCGCATGCGCTCCTTCATTCGGCTTTCTTTTCTTTTCCTTTTTCAGTTTTTCCCCTTTGATTAGCTTTAATAAAAAGATAAGTTATCATAAAAAACTGATTTTATTTTATTTCCTTGCTACCTTCTCCCTATCTAGTCGCTATCCTTTCTCTCCACCACTAAAACAAGGTCATATTTACATTTTATGTGGAAAACATGTTCATAATTAACAAGAAGACTTATATATACTTAACAACAGGAGAGGGAGCCTTTATATGGTTCTGTAGGCAGGTTGCATCCATCATATGTTTTTGCTTCAGAAGTGTGATCTGAAGTCTAGGCTAGAAGTGAAACCATAACAACCTGCAAACAGCAGTTATATATATACACACAAATCTGATATATATCACCATCTAAGTAGTAGTGACTGATATAAATGGAAGGTGAAGTTACAATGAAAAAATTGCTGCAAGTTCAGGAAAGGCTAGATGATGATAAAAGTAAAACAGATACACTGAAGGGGACTGAGGAACACTTCAATAAAAATATTGTAAGTTTCTATTGTGTTATGTTGTATACATTGCTTCCTTTCTCTGCTTGGTCATTTGCCTAACACTTCACCTTAGTCTCTTCCAATTTTTTTCACTTCAGCTTTTTTGTTTATGCCAAAGATACAATTTTTTTTATGGATCATCTATATATATTCTCAAAGTCATGTGCACCAAAATTATTTTAGCAGTTATATTTATAAACTTGCCATGCTTTGGAATAATTTAATGATCTTTGCTAACTCATATGGGTGGGAAAATCATGCAGCTAGGAGTTACTCTTCTCAGTTTGAACTTGAATAACTCAGAGCCTCCCCAGAATCAAGAGCAGCCCCTGACTCGAGTGGGTAATATGTGATAAGTTGCACCTGTTATTTTCTAAATTTTGATTGAATGATTGATTCCACTTTGAGTTGGACATTTTTTTGTGAATGGATTGCAGTTAGGCTTGTTGCAAACTAAACTAGAGGAAGCGAAGAAGGAGAATCAGAATTTAAGATCCATGCTAAATCAGATTACTGAACACTATGCAGCTCTTCAAAGTCAGCTATTGTTGGTGATGCAGCAGCAGCAACTATTTCCATCACCTAGAAATAATAATGAATTGCAGGCAAGTTTGACTTAAAATTTGTTTTATATATGCTTTTGTGACTCATTAATAATTCATTATTTTATTGTTCTATTTTACTTGCTGTGAAATTTATATCAGCATTAAGTTAGTCAACATGTATTTTAAATATCTGTTGTGTAATGTAACTAATGTTATCTGGTCTAGTAAGTCTCACTGCTATTAAGACTATCAACAGCACCATGATGCAAAAAAAAATATTTTTTTTCTATTGCTGTACAATTAACATCACAAGGTTCTGCTTGATCATCAATCTAAATTAACAGGACACTGGTAGTGAATGATTAAATTTTATAATCTATATTCACTGAGAACTGTGTTCTTAACAAATTAATTATTAATTAAAGGAATAAACTTTGCATGTGTTCATATATTTAGAAGGACAAGAGGGAGGATGACATGGAGAAAGCAGTACTACCCACTTGGCTGGTGTTAAGTAGCGGTGACCCTTCACCTTCAGATGGCAGAACAACAAAAGGATGTGGTTATGCTGAAAATATAGGCAGAAGAAACCTTACATATGCTTACAATAATGTTGAAGTTGAAGGTAAAATCAATAACCGAGTAATATCACAGGAAGCAAAAATCATAGAAGATGGAGCATCTGAGGCTTCTTGCAGTAAAGCCAGAGTGTCCATAAGGGCACTATCAGATTTTTCTTTGGTACAATTTTATGTCACGTACAATCTTCCTGCTTGCTCTTAACCTCACGTTTTGATAGGTTCGCATGCGCTTCTTCATTCGGCTTTCTTTTCTTTTTCCTTTTCAGTTTTTCCCCTTTGGTCTTGCTGGTTATTGCTTCTTGCTCTATGTTATGTTGAAAATGTTCTTATGTTTTCTTGGGTTAATTTTTGTTGCAAAACAGTAAATAAATAATAAAAATGGGGTTTTTTTTTAGAGCGAGTCTATGTTGGTCTCATTCCATGCAATTGTTTCGGCATGTGTGAGAGAGGTTTAGTTCTATGGGTTTATTATTGCCTCTTCAACCATTGGTGACTATTTCCTACAGTTTTTGCACCACATAAAACGACTCATTAATTCAAAGCTTTTTGAAGTAACTGTCAAGGCGAATGGCTTGTTGTTTATGAGATAAAAAGGAAATCATTCTAATATCAGGGTGCATAACTTATTATTCTTTTTTTTTCTACAGAAATTGTATTCCTATTAATTAATTAGCTTAAGTTCAAAATTTGTTATTCTTAGGTTTCATTCACTTTAAACATGGGGTCTTCAGCAGACGAGTATGCTGCATTTGAAGAGAAAGTTACTTTCACAACATGTCACCACAGGTTACTGAATCTGTGAGGGTCGGTCCTGCTGTAATGGAAATGTTTGATGATCGGCCAATGAAGCCTAATAACAGAAAGATAGAGTATTGTTGGTTGAACCCAAGTGACCCTGATTTTAAGGTGGCAAAGGAACTAAAGAAACTTGCAAAAAACAAGCTGCTGAAATAGCATTCATGCACAAAGTAAGTT
Source organism: Sesbania bispinosa (assembly GCA_026901365.1). NCBI lineage: Eukaryota > Viridiplantae > Streptophyta > Magnoliopsida > Fabales > Fabaceae > Sesbania > Sesbania bispinosa. The sequence continues at coordinate 503 of QLOH01001223.1, read as the reverse complement.
CATTCCTGGTAATAAATTAATTTCTTGATAGCTCTTAATGTTATTATTTCAATAATTTCTGCAACTTGCAGAGTAAGCCTCTAAGAGTAGATGTTAAAAGTATCTACGGCCAAATGAATATTTATTTGCTTAGTTTGCCCTTGATCATTATGTTGAACAATAAGATAATGGTCCGCAACTATCCATGGACCATCATATAACACATGCAGATAATCCTCCTTGTCTATAAAATAGACAAGATGATAGTCTTGGTCCATGTCAATGAATTTGACTGGATTCTTGCAGGCCCACTTCTTTCTTAACCGATTGTACAGAAATTGCATGTTGAGTCTCTTGCCAAGAACTTTAATTACAAGTGATGCTTGCCAAGGAGCACACCACCTCTTATAATCATCCTCTGAAATAGGAACATAAGGCCTACCCGATTTTTAAATCTGTGGCTCCTCATTAATCTCCTCCTCCATCACTGTTTTGTCTTCATCAGAAAATTCTTCTGGGAAAAC
>QLOH01001222.1:0-36679 GCA_026901365.1 Sesbania bispinosa | reverse complement strand
AAATCTAGTGCTGATGTTAAAAGAAAGATAAGAGCATCTCCAACGGGAAGTGCTTCCACAGTTCTTAATTTTAAGAAACCTTATAAGCACCTCACTCCCCATTGGAGATGGATGGCGTGGAGTGCTTAAAGAAAAATTGGAGAGAACTCAGGTGCTTGTGGAAGCAGCCAGAAAACCGGCGTCTTAGCAATAAAAAATAGTAAAGATATGCAGATTAACTGAATTGGGCAGGGATGAAGAAGAAGAAAACCGTTGCAGAACCATTGAGAAAACGTAACACGTGTAATGCGGAAACAATTTTAAAATAAAGAGTACATAGATAAAGATAATAGATAAGAAAAATAATAAGTGAAAACATTAATGAATAAATTAGAGATTGAGATAAATTATATACTGGAAAGACACTTTAATTTTAATGTAAATTAAAACATTTAATGTAATCAGGAATGGATGGTGAGGCAAACTGTTTTAATATACAATAATAAAAAGGAAAATTAAAGTGTAAAAATAAAGGAAAAAATGAAAAAGTAGGAGTAAAACTGTCTCCTGTAAAAGATACATGTTGTTCATTAAAAAACCACTTTTGTAATAAAACAAATTAATAAGAACAAACAATGAGAAAAAACATTAAAATACAACAACAACAACAACAACAATAATAAAAAAAGAAAATGAAAAGGTGATAAAAAATAAAGAGAAAAAAATGATAGGAGCGGGATTGTCTCCCGTGGATCATAATAAAATCACTTTACTGAATTGAGAATAAATAAAATAAAAAACATATGTGAGAAACATGACATGTGTTTTTATGTAATAAAACATAAACAACAATGAATAATGAGAGAAATCGTTTTAATAATAATAATAATAATAATAATAATAATAATAATAATAATAATAATAATAATAAAAAAGAAAATTAATCGTAAAAAATAAAAGAAAATTAAAGTGTGATTAAAAAAGAAAAAAAAAAGACCACCGGAGGTGAACCGCCTCCCGCGCGTGGACAAAATTGTGGTTCATAAAAAAACTCACTTTATTAAATGAGAATAAAAAATTTTAAAAAATTAAAGTGAGAAAACGTGACACGTGTATTATGGAATATTTTTAAGATAGAAAGTAAACTGATAGGTAAAATAGATAAAATAGATAATATGTGAAAATATTGATGAATAAAAAGAAAGATAAATTATATATTGAAAAATAATTTAAATTTAATGTAAATTAATATATATTTGGTTGACTGTTCTCTGGAGTTTATGGTTGGCTCGGAATGAGGCTGTTTTCTCAAATAAAGTCTTATCTGCATCAGAGCTGTTAGAATTGATACAAGTACGTTCCTGGAAGTGGTTAAAAGCAAAGGATCACATCTTTTCTTATCAGTTTCACTCATGGTTGACTGAGCCTTTTGTATGTCTCAATTAATTCTGGATTTTTGATAACGGAGGAGGCATTGGTGTTGAGTAGTTGGCTTCCTAGGTGTTCTTTTTGGTATTTTGCACATTACTTTTATTATTATTTTGTTTTGTATTGGGTTTGAGCACACCTAGTGCTCTATTCAATAAAATTTTGCTTATAAAAAAATATATATATATATATTTCAATCTGTGTTTCTATTTAATGAAAATGATAAATATGAATGAAAAATGAGAGAAAAAAATTTAAATAACAAAATAAAAATATAAGTGTGATATAAAAAAGAAAAAGAAAAAAATTAAAAAAATAAAAATAAAATCTAGTGCTTAGTTAAAATAAAGATAAGAGCATCTCCAACGGGGAGTGCTTCCACAGTTCTTAATTTTAAGAACCTTATAAGCACCTCACTCCCCATTGGAGATGGATGACGTGGAGTGCTTAAAGAAAAATTTAAAAACTCAGGTGCTTGTGGAAGCAGCCGGAAAAAACCGGGTCTTAGCAATAAAAAATAGTAAAGATATGCAGATTAAATGAATTGGGCAGGGATGAAGAAGAAAACAGTTGCAGAACCATTGAGAAAACATAACACGTGTAATGCGGAAACAATTTTAAAATAAAGAGTACATAGATAAAGATAATAGATAAGAAAAATAATAAGTGAAAACATTAATGAATAAATTAGAGATTGAGATAAATTATATACTGGAAAGACACTTTAATTTTAATGTAAATTAAAACATTTAATGTAATCAGGAATGGATGATGAGGCAAACTGTTTTAATATACAATAATAAAAAGAAAATTAAAGTGTAAAAATAAAGGAAAAAATGAAAAAAGTAGGAGGTAAAACTGTCTCCTGTAAAAGATACATGTTATTCATTAAAAAACCACTTTTGTAATGAAACAATTAATAAGAACAAACAATGAGAAAAAACATTAAAATACAACAACAACAACAACAACAATAATAATAAAAAGAAAATGAAACGGTGATAAAAAATAAAAGAGAAAAAAATGATAGGAGCGGGATTGTCTCCCGTGGATCACAATAAAATCACTTTACCGAATTGAGAATAAATAAAATAAAAAAACATATGTGAGAAAACATGACATGTGTTTTTATGTAATAAAACATAAACAACAACGAATAACGAGAGAAAACGTTTTAATAATAATAATAATAATAATAAAAAGAAAATTAAGCGTAAAAAAAATAAAAGAAAATTAAAGTGTGATTAAAAAAGAAAAAAAAGACCACTAGAGGTGAACCGCCTCCCGCGCGTGGACAAAATTGTGGTTCATAAAAAAAACTCACTTTATTAAAATGAGAATAAAAATTTTAAAAAATTAAAGTGAGAAAACGTGACACGTGTATTATGGGAATATTTTTAAGATAGAAAGTAAATTGATAGGTAAAATAGATAAAATAGATAATAAGTGAAAATATTGATGAATAAAAAGAAAGATAAATTATATATTGAAAAATAATTTAAATTTAATGTAAATTAATATATATTTTTTTCAATCTGTGTTTCTATTTAATGAAAGTGATAAATATGAATGAAAAATGAGAGAAAAAAATTTAAATAACAAAATAAAAAATATAAGTGTGATATAAAAAAGAAAAAGAAAAAATGAAAAAAAATGAAAAAAAAAATCTAGTGCTGGTGTTAAAGGAAAGATAAGAGCATCTCCAACGGGGGAGTGCTTCCACAGTTCTTAATTTTAAGAAACCTTATAAGCACCTCACTCCCCATTGGAGATGGATGACGTGGAGTGCTTAAAGAAAAATTGGAGAACTCGGGTGCTTGTGGGAAGCAGCCGGAAAAAACCGTGTCTTAGCAATAAAAATAGTAAAGATATGCAGATTAACTGAATTGGTCAGGGATGAAGAAGAAAACAGTTGCAGAACCGTTGAGAAAACGTAACACGTGTAATGCGGAAACAATTTTAAAATAAAGAGTACATAGATAAAGATAATAGATAAGAAAAATAATAAGTGAAAACATTAATGAATAAATTAGAGATTGAGATAAATTATATACTGGAAAGACACTTTAATTTTAATGTAAATTAAAACATTTAATGTAATCAGGAATGGATGATGAGGCAAACTGTTTTAATATACAATAATAAAAAGAAAATTAAAGTGTAAAAATAAAGGAAAAAATGAAAAAAGTAGGAGTAAAACTGTCTCCTGTAAAAGATACATGTTATTCATTAAAAAACCACTTTTGTAATGAAAAATTAATAAGAACAAACAATGAGAAAAAACATTAAAATACAACAAAAACAATAATAATAAAAAGAAAATGAAAGGGTGATAAAAATAAAAGAGAAAAAAATGATAGGAGCGGGATTGTCTCCCGTGGATCATAATAAAATCACTTTACTGAATTGAGAATAAATAAAATAAAAAAACATATGTGAGAAAACATGACATGTGTTTTTATGTAATAAAACATAAACAACAATGAATAATGAGAGAAATCGTTTTAATAATAATAATAATAATAATAATAAAAAGAAAATTAAGCGTAAAAAATAAAAGAAAATTAAAGTGTGATTAAAAAAGAAAAAAAAAAGACCACCGGAGGTGAACCGCCTCCCGCGCGTGGACAAAATTGTGGTTCATAAAAAAAACTCAATTTATTAAAATGAGGATAAAAAATTTTAAAAAATTAAAGTGAGAAAACGTGACACGTGTATTATGGGAATATTTTTAAGATAGAAAGTAAATTGATAGGTAAAATAGATAAAATAGATAATAAGTGAAAATATTGATGAATAAAAAGAAAGATAAATTATATGTTGAAAAATAATTTAAATTTAATGTAAATTAATATATATTTTTTTCAATCTGTGTTTCTATTTAATGAAAGTGATAAATATGAATGAAAAATGAGAGAAAAAAATTTAAATAACAAAATAAAAAATATAAGTGTGATATAAAAAGAAAAGAAAAAAATTAAAAAAATGAAAAAAAAATCTAGTGCTGGTGTTAAAAGAAAGATAAGAGCATCTCCAACGGGGAGTGCTTCCACAGTTCTTAATTTTAAGAAACCTTATAAGCACCTCACTCCCCATTGGAGATGGATGACGTGGAGTGCTTAAAGAAAATTTGGAGAAATCAGGTGCTTGTGGAAGCAGCCGGAAAAACCGTGTCTTAGCAATAAAAATAGTAAAGATATGCAGATTAACTGAATTGGGCAGGGATGAAGAAGAAAACAGTTGCAGAACCATTGAGAAAACGTAACACGTGTAATGCGGAAACAATTTTTAAAATAAAGAGTACATAGATAAAGATAATAGATAAGAAAAATAATAAGTGAAAACATTAATGAATAAATTAGAGATTGAGATAAATTATATACTGGAAAGACACTTTAATTTTAATGTAAATTAAAACATTTAATGTAATCAGGAATGGATGATGAGGCAAACTGTTTTAATATACAATAATAAAAAGAAAATTAAAGTATAAAAATAAAGGAAAAAATGAAAAAAGTAGGAGTAAAACTGTCTCCGGTAAAAGATACATGTTATTCATTAAAAAACCACTTTTGTAATAAAAAAATGAATAAGAACAAACAATGAGAAAAAACATTAAAATACAACAACAACAACAACAACAACAATAATAAAAAAAAGAAAATGAAAGGGTGATAAAAATAAAAGAGAAAAAAATGATAGGAGCGGGATTATCTCCCGTGGATCATAATAAAATCACTTTACTGAATTGAGAATAAATAAAATAAAAAAACATATGTGAGAAAACATGACATGTGTTTTTATGTAATAAAACATAAACAACAATGAATAATGAGAGAAATCGTTTTAATAATAATAATAATAAAAAAAAAGAAAATTAAGCATAAAAAAATAAAAGAAAATTAAAGTGTGATTAAAAAAAAAAAAAAGACCACCGGAGGTGAACCGCCTCCCGCGCGTTGACAAAATTGTGGTTCATAAAAAAAACTCAATTTATTAAAATGAGAATAAAAAATTTTAAAAAATTAAAGTGAGAAAACGTGACACATGTATTATGGGAATATTTTTAAGATAGAAAGTAAATTGATAGGTAAAATAGATAAATAGATAATAAGTGAAAATATTGATGAATAAAAAGAAAGATAAATTATATGTTGAAAAATAATTTAAATTAATGTAAATTAATATATATTTTATTCAATCTGTGTTTCTATTTAATGAAAGTGATAAATATGAATGAAAAATGAGAGAAAAAAATTTAAATAACAAAATAAAAAATATAAGTGTGATATAAAAAAGAAAAAGAAAAAAATTAAAAAAATGAAAAAAAAATCTAGTGCTGGTGTTAAAAGAAAGATAAGAGCATCTCCAACGGGGAGTGCTTCCACAGTTCTTAATTTTAAGAAACCTTATAAGCACCTCACTCCCCACTGGAGATGGATGACATGGAGTGCTTAAAGAAAAATTGGAGAAATCAGGTGCTTGTGGAAGCAGTCGGAAAAACCGTGTCTTAGCAATAAAAAATAGTAAAGATATGCAGATTAATTGAATTGGGCAGGGATGAAGAAGAAAACAGTTGCAGAACCATTGAGAAAACGTAACACGTGTAATCCGGAAACAATTTTAAAATAAAGAGTACATAGATAAAGATAATAGATAAGAAAAATAATAAGTGAAAACATTAATGAATCAATTAGAGATTGAGATAAATTATATACTGGAAAGACACTTTAATTTTAATGTAAATTAAAACATTTAATGTAATCAGGAATGGATGATGAGGCAAACTGTTTTAATATACAATAGTAAAAAGAAAATTAAAGTGTAAAAATAAAGGAAAAAATGAAAAAAGTAGGAGTAAAACTGTCTCCTGTAAAAGATACATGTTATTCATTAAAAAACCACTTTTGTAATGAAAAAATTAATAAGAACAAACAATGAGAAAAAACATTAAAATACAACAAAAACAATAATAATAAAAAGAAAATGAAAGGGTGATAAAAATAAAAGAGAAAAAAATGATAGGAGCGGGATTGTCTCCCGTGGATCATAATAAAATCACTTTACTGAATTGAGAATAATAAAATAAAAAAAACATATGTGAGAAAACATAACATGTGTTTTTATGTAATAAAACATAAACAACAATGAATAATGAGAGAAATCGTTTTAATAATAATAATAATAAAAAAAAAGAAAATTAAGCATAAAAAAATAAAGAAAATTAAAGTGTGATTAAAAAAAAAAAAAAAGACCACCGGAGGTGAACCGCCTCCCGCGCGTGGACAAAATTGTGGTTCATAAAAAAAACTCAATTTATTAAAATGAGAATAAAAAATTTTAAAAATTAAAGTGAGAAAACGTGACACGTGTATTATGGGAATATTTTTAAGATAGAAAGTAAATTGATAGGTAAAATAGATAAAATAGATAATAAGTGAAAATATTGATGAATAAAAAGAAAGATAATTATATGTTGAAAAATAATTTAAATTTAATGTAAATTAATATATATTTTTTTCAATCTGTGTTTCTATTTAATGAAAGTGATAAATATGAATGAAAAATGAGAGAAAAAATTTAAATAACAAAATAAAAATATAAGTGTGATATTAAAAAGAAAAAGAAAAAATTAAAAAAATGAAAAAAAATCTAGTGCTGGTGTGAAAAGAAAGATAAGAGCATCTCCAACGGAGGAGTGCTTCCCACAGTTCTTAATTTTAAGAAACCTTATAAGCACCTCACTCCCCATTGGAGATGGATGACGTGGAGTGCTTAAAGAAAAATTGGAGAAATCAGGTGCTTGTGGAAGCAGCCGGAAAAAACCGTGTCTTAGCAATAAAAAATAGTAAAGATATGCAGATTAATTGAATTGGGCAGGGATGAAGAAGAAAACAGTTGCAGAACCATTGAGAAAACGTAACACGTGTAATGCGGAAACAATTTTAAAATAAAGAGTACATAGATAAAGATAATAGATAAGAAAAATAATAAGTGAAAACATTAATGAATAAATTAGAGATTGAGATAAATTATATACTTGAAAGACATTTTAATTTTAATGTAAATTAAACATTTGATGTAATCAGGAATGGATGATGAGGCAAACTGTTTTAATATACAATAATAAAAGAAAATTAAAGTGTAAAAAAAAAAGGAAAAAATGAAAAAAGTAGGAGTAAGACTGTCTCCTGTTAAAGATACATGTTATTCATTAAAAAACCACTTTTGTAATGAAACAAATTAATAAGAACAAACAATGAGAAAAAACATTAAAATACAACAACAACAACAATAATAATAATAATAAAAAGAAAATGAAAGGGTGATAAAAAATAAAAGAGAAAAAAATGATAGGAGCGAGTTTGTCTCCCGTGGATCATAATAAAATCACTTTACTGAATTGAGAATAAATAAATAAAAAAACATATGTGAGAAAACATGACATGTGTTTTTATGTAATAAAACATAAAGAACAATGAATAATGAGAGAAATCGTTTTAATAATAATAATAATAATAAAAGAAAATTAAGCGTAAAAAAAATAAAAGAAAATTAAAGTGTGATTAAAATAGAAAAAAAAAGACCACCGGAGGTGAACTGCCTCCCGCGCGTGGACAAAATTGTGGTTCATAAAAAAAACTCACTTTATTAAAATGAGAATAAAAAATTTTTAAAAATTAAAGTGAGGAAAACGTGACACGTGTATTATGGGAATATTTTTAAGATAGAAAGTAAATTGATAGGTAAAATAGATAAAATAGATAATAAGTGAAAATATTGATGAATAAAAAGAAAGATAAATTATATATTGAAAAATAATTTAAATTTAATGTAAATTAATATATATTTTTTTCAATCTGTGTTTCTATTTAATGAAAGTGATAAATATGAATGAAAAATGAGAGAAAAAAATTTAAATAACAAAATAAAAATATAAGTGTGATATAAAAAAGAAAAAGAAAAAAATTAAAAAATGAAAAAAAATCTAGTGCTGGTGTTAAAAGAAAGATAAGAGCATCTCCAACGGGGAGTGCTTCCACAGTTCTTAATTTTAAGAAACCTTATAAGCACCTCACTCCCCATTGGAGATGGATGACGTGGAGTGCTTAAAGAAAAATTGGAGAAATCAGTTGCTTGTGGAAGCAGCCGGAAAAAACCGTGTCTTAGCAATAAAAAATAGTAAAGATATGCAGATTAATTGAATTGGGCAGGGATGAAGAAGAAAACAGTTGCAGAACCATTGAGAAAACGTAACACGTGTAATGCGGAAACAATTTTAAAATAAAGAGTACATAGATAAAGATAATAGATAAGAAAAATAATAAGTGAAAACATTAATGAATAAATTAGAGATTGAGATAAATTATATACTGGAAAGACACTTTAATTTTAATGTAAATTAAAACATTTAATGTAATCAGGAATGGATGATGAGGCAAACTGTTTTAATATACAATAATAAAAAGAAAATTAAAGTGTAAAAAAAAAAGGAAAAAATGAAAAAAGTAGGAGTAAGACTGTCTCCTGTAAAAGATACATGTTATTCATTAAAAAACCATTTTTGTAATGAAACAAATTAATAAGAACAAACAATGAGAAAAAACATTAAAATACAACAACAACAACAACAATAATAATAATAAAAAGAAAATGAAAGGGTGACAAAAAATAAAAGAGAAAAAAATGATAGGAGCGGGATTGTCTCCCGTGGATCATAATAAATTACTTTACTGAATTGAGAATAAATAAAATAAAAAAACATATGTGAGAAAACATGACATGTGTTTTTATGTAATAAAACATAAACAACAATGAATAATGAGAGAAATCGTTTTAATAATAATAAAAAAAAGAAAATTAAGCGTAAAAAAATAAAAGAAAATTAAAGTGTGATTAAAAAAGAAAAAAAAAGACCACCGGAGGAGAACCTCCTCCCGCACGTGGACAAAATTGTGGTTCATAAAAAAACTCACTTTATTAAAATGAGAATAAAAAATTTAAAAAAATTAAAGTGAGAAAACGTGACACGTGTATTATGGGAATATTTTTAAGATAGAAAGTAAATTGATAGGTAAAATAGTTAAAATAGATAATAAGTGAAAATATTGATGAATAAAAAGAAAGATAAATTATATATTGAAAAATAATTTAAATTTAATGTAAATTAATATATATTTTTTCAATCTGTGTTTCTATTTAATGAAAGTGATAAATATGAATGAAAAATGAGAGAAAAAAATTTAAATAACAAAATAAAAAATATAAGTGTGATATAAAAAAGAAAAAGAAAAAAATTAAAAAAATGAAAAAAAATCTAGTGCTGATGTTAAAAGAAAGATAAGAGCATCTCCAACGGGGAGTGCTTCCACAGTTCTTAATTTTAAGAAACCTTATAAGCACTTCACTCCCCATTGGAGATGGATGACATGGAGTGCTTAAAGAAAAATTGGAGAAATCAAGTGCTTGTGGAAGCAGTCGGAAAAACCGTGTCTTAGCAATAAAAAATAGTAAAGATATGCAGATTAATTGAATTGGGCAGGGATGAAGAAGAAAACAGTTGCAGAACCATTGAGAAAACGTAACACGTGTAATCCGGAAACAATTTTAAAATAAAGAGTACATAGATAAAGATAATAGATAAGAAAAATAATAAGTGAAAACATTAATGAATCAATTAGAGATTGAGATAAATTATATACTGGAAAGACACTTTAATTTTAATGTAAATTAAAACATTTAATGTAATCAGGAATGGATGATGAGGCAAACTGTTTTAATATACAATAATAAAAAGAAAATTAAAGTGTAAAAATAAAGGAAAAAATGAAAAAAGTAGGAGTAAAACTGTCTCCTGTAAAAGATACATGTTATTCATTAAAAAACCACTTTTGTAATGAAAAAATTAATAAGAACAAACAATGAGAAAAAACATTAAAATACAACAAAAACAATAATAATAAAAAGAAAATGAAAGGGTGATAAAAAATAAAAGAGAAAAAAATGATAGGAGCGGGATTGTCTCCCGTGGATCATAATAAAATCACTTTACTGAATTGAGAATAAATAAAATAAAAAAACATATGTGAGAAAACATGACATGTGTTTTTATGTAATAAAACATAAACAACAATGAATAATGAGAGAAATCGTTTTAATAATAATAATAATAATAATAATAATAATAATAAAAGAAAATTAAGCGTAAAAAAATAAAAGAAAATTAAAGTGTGATTAAAAAAGAAAAAAAAAGACCACCGGAGGAGAACCTCCTCCCGCACGTGGACAAAATTGTGGTTCATAAAAAAACTCACTTTATTAAAATGAGAATAAAAAATTTTAAAAAATTAAAGTGAGAAAACGTGACACGTGTATTATGGGAATATTTTTAAGATAGAAAGTAAATTGATAGGTAAAATAGATAAAATAGATAATAAGTGAAAATATTGATGAATAAAAAGAAAGATAAATTATATATTGAAAAATAATTTAAATTTAATGTAAATTAATATATATTTTTTTCAATCTGTGTTTCTATTTAATGAAAGTGATAAATATGAATGAAAAATGAGAGAAAAAAATTTAAATAACAAAATAAAAAATATAAGTGTGATATAAAAAAGAAAAAGAAAAAAATGAAAAAAATGAAAAAAAAAATCTAGTGCTGGTGTTAAAAGAAAGATAAGAGCATCTCCAACGGGGAGTGCTTCCACAGTTCTTAATTTTAAGAAACCTTATAAGCACCTCACTCCCCATTGGAGATGGATGACGTGGAGTGCTTAAAGAAAAATTGGAGAACTCAGGTGCTTGTGGAAGCAGCCGGAAAAAACCGTGTCTTAGCAATAAAAAATAGTAAAGATATGCAGATTAACTGAATTGGGCAGGGATGAAGAAGAAAACAGTTGCAGAACCATTGAGAAAACGTAACACGTGTAATGCGGAAACAATTTTAAAATAAAGAGTACATAGATAAAGATAATAGATAAGAAAAATAATAAGTGAAAACATTAATGAATAAATTAGAGATTGAGATAAATTATATACTGGAAAGACACTTTAATTTTAATGTAAATTAAAACATTTAATGTAATCAGGAATGGATGATGAGGCAAACTGTTTTAATATACAATAATAAAAAGAAAATTAAAGTGTAAAAATAAAGGAAAAAATGAAAAAAGTAGGAGTAAAACTGTCTCCTGTAAAAGATACATGTTATTCATTAAAAAACAACTTTTGTAATGAAACAAATTAATAAGAACAAACAATGAGAAAAAACATTAAAATACAACAGCAACAATAATAATAAAAAAAAATGAAAGGGTGATAAAAAATAAAAGAGAAAAAAATGATAGGAGCGGGATTGTCTCCCGTGGATCATAATAAAATCACTTTACTGAATTGAGAATAAATAAAATAAAAAAACATATGTGAGAAAACATGACATGTGTTTTTATGTAATAAAACATAAACAACAATGAATAATGAGAGAAATCGTTTTAATAATAATAATAATAATAATAATAATAATAATAAAAAGAAAATTAAGCGTAAAAAAATAAAAGATAATTAAAGTGTGATTAAAAAAGAAAAAAAAAAGACCACCGGAGGAGAACCTCCTCCCGCACGTGGACAAAATTGTGGTTCATAAAAAAACTCACTTTATTAAAATGAGAATAAAAAATTTTAAAAAATTAAAGTGAGAAAACATGACACGTGTATTATGGGAATATTTTTAAGATAGAAAGTAAATTGATAGGTAAAATAGATAAAATAGATAATAAGTGAAAATATTGATGAATAAAAAGAAAGATAAATTATATATTGAAAAATAATTTAAATTTAATGTAAATTAATATATATTTTTTTCAATCTGTGTTTCTATTTAATGAAAGGAATAAATATGAATGAAAATGAGAGAAAAAAATTTAATAACAAAATAAAAAATATAAGTGTGATATAAAAAAGAAAAAGAAAAAAATTAAAAAAATGAAAAAAATCTAGTGCTGATGTTAAAAGAAAGATAAGAGCATCTCCAATGGGGAGTGCTTCCACAGTTCTTGATTTTAAGAAACCTTATAAGCACCTCACTCCCCATTAGAGATGGATGACGTGGAGTGCTTAAAGAAAAATTGGAGAACTCAGGTGCTTGTGGAAGCATCCGGAAAAACCGGGTCTTAGCAATAAAAAATAGTAAAGATATGCAGATTAACTGAATTGGGCAGGGATGAAGAAGAAAACAGTTGCAGAACCATTGAATCAGAACCACATTTCAGAAAAAATAAATTTACAGAACCACACTTCAAAAATCAAATAATAACAGAACCAAATTTACAAAATAATTACAAATTAACAGAACCACACTACAGAAACAGAATAACAACAGAAAAATTTACAAAATAATAACAATCAAATTTACAAAATAATAACCAAATTTCCAGAAACAAAATTTATAGGAAAAAAATAATTGAAACAAATACTAATTGTTAGGGAAAATATGAGAGAGAGCGAGAGAGAGAGAGAGAGAGAGAGGATGGACTTTGGTGAGATCAAGAAAAAAGAAAGAGCTTCGATCGGTGATGAATATTCTTCAAGAGGACAAGAGGATGCCAGAGGACAAGAGGACAGGGGGAAGTGAGTGGAATCGGTACAAGAAGAAACAAGTAGAACGAGTCGCATATTTCTTCACCAATTTTCCTGATGATTTTGATACTGAAGATATGTGGAAGGTTTTTACGAAATGAGGAGGTAAGGTTGCAGACGTTTATATTCCCAAAAAGAAAAACAAGAAAGGGGTTCGTTTTGGTTTCGTGAGATTTATGGAGAATGTTGATCCTGTTTGGATGGAGGGGAGGTTGAGGCAAATATGGATTGGCACTTTTAAACTCCGTGTTAACATATCCCGATTTGCAAAGAAGAAAGTGGATTGTAAGTTAGGGGGTGAGACTCACAGTGAGCTAGAAGGATTGAGTCGCTTCCAACGGAATTCAAGAGGAATGGTTCATGATCGGTCGTTCGTGGAAGTAGTTACCGGGAATGTTAAGAGAGTGTGGAGAGCTAAGGACGGACAACAAACTGGAAGGGCTGAACAGTGGAATGGCTTGGAATTTTCTGTTTCCGATGATGAGATGGAATGGTTACGTTTGTGCTATACTGGCCAAGTCCGTCAAATAGATGAAGTGTGTATGCTTCAGGATAAGATTATTGCTGAAGGTATCCGCTCACTCAAGGTTATACCAATGGGTGGGGATTTGGTTTTACTCCAGCCTCATCAGGAGGAGAATCTTGAAGAAATGATGAAGGAGTTAGAGGACATGTTCTCTGTATGGTTCATTTCAATTCGACCATGGTGCCCAACAGATACTCCACGCGAAAGATATGCATGGGTTAGGTGTTCTGGTGTTCCGTTACAAGTGTGGTCTGAGGACTTTTTCCGAACCACAGTAACTTCATTTGGTAGGTATGTAAGTGTTGATAGTAGTACCAAAACAAAAGCCCGATTGGACATTGCCTTGGTGTTAATTCAAACTACTTCATTGGAACCGATTAATAGGATGTTGAAAATTAAGGTTAACGATTCTTTTTTTTTTTTTCAATTGGCGCTGTGGAGAATCCTTTTATTCATCCTTGGAGATTAAATTCATGGAGTCAAATGTTTAATCATAGTTCTGAAGGTTCTAGCCAGTGCTCGTCACAGGAGTATTCCCTTGGTGGTAGCGGATGGGAGACAGATTACAATGATATGCAAGAGACTGGTGTTAATTTTGAAATTGAAAATAGGGAGGAGCTTCACGATCAAGGCGTGAATCTTGCTATGTTAATTTCAAATTCCAACGAATCAGATATGGGTGTTACTCATGCTAAGAATCCGGGGGAGTTAGCTAATTTGGTGGATACTGTGAATTCTGTTGAGCAGGAATTTCGGGACAATTGTGCATCCCGGGAACCAATGGAGTGCCTTGCTGGGCCTACTATTGCACCAATTGATGTTAATGATGGGCCATTGTTGCATGAAATTGAAATAGGCCCATGTGACATTGTGGTGGGCCGGGAATCAAATTCGGCTAATGAAGCTTGCAATCAGGTACAAGCCTTGCTTCCTAGTCAGGCGCGGAAAATTCTATTGGACAAAGGCTTCGACAATGAGGTGCATCCAAGCCAGGCGTGCGCAGGATTGACAACGACCATTGGTGAAGGTTTACCTAATGTGGTCCAAGTTTGTTTGGGTCCATTAAGTGGAGGTTGCGATGGGCTTTTGCTAAGTGAAATGATGCAAGGCCTAGTGGTGATTTGGAGTCCGATTCCGCAAATAAAGAAGGGAGTCCAGGTGAGTATGAGGTGAATCCACTCGTTGTTGCGTGCATTCAAAATCGTGAGGAATGTCATGTGTGGACAACTTTTTTGGAGAATGCCCGTGAGTTGCAGAATGAAGATTCCGAATTAAACCCAACTCAGGGGAATGCTTTGGCTATCAACGGTATTGGAGTTATTGAGGAGGAGCTGCTGGAGGTACCTATTATGTTTGCGGATTCCTCTACTGATGTTCTTGCCCTTTGCTCACAGCATCAAAACAGTGCCCCAGCTGCTAGGAAAAAGAGGGGCAGGCCGCGTAAGCATCCACGCCATCCAGTAAGCCTTTCTACTTTGAACTTGGATTTAAGTCAAGCTAGTAGGTGGGTAGAGTTAAAACCTGAAAGTATTGTTGTCGGGTTTGGGATATTGGTACTCAATTGGGGGTAAAGGAGGCGTCTACTGATGAGGGGGTTATTGATATACTGAAGCAAATGGAGATTAAAGATCAGCTAGCTGTTGGTAGGGCCAATGTGCAGGAGATTTAAATGGTGGTGATATTTGTTTTTGTGTTGTTGTTTTAGGATTCAATGATAGTTGTCTCTATAAATATAAGAGGTATAGGTGGGCGCTTTAAAAAATTAGAGGTGAGGAAGCTAGTAACTTCAGAGAGGGCAGATTTTATTTTGATACAAGAAACTAAAAAGGAGTCAATTGATGATAGGTTTTGTGCTGCATTAACTGGTGGACATGATTTTGGGTGGGTTTTTACACCTTCTAATGGTATGTCTGGTGGTTTACTGACAATGTGGAGGAAGGATAGATTTTCTATGCATGAATGTTTTTCAGGTGAAAATTATCTGGGTGTAACTGGTGTGTGGGGGGTCACTAATGTTCAATGCTATCTTGTCAATATTTATGCTCCGTGTGATTTACAAAAGAAAAAATATTTGTGGAACCGACTTTTGCACATTAACCCCAATAATGGGGATGCTTTATGGTGTATGGGGGGAGACTTTAATGCTGTCCGAGTGGAGAGTGAATGAAGGGGAGTGGATTCTTTGTGGAGACAAGATGATATTAGAAGTTTTGATAGTTTTATTCGTGATGTTGATTTGGTTGACATTCCATTAGTTGGCAGAAAATTTACTTGGTATAAATCTGATGGGTCATGCATGAGTAGATTGGACAGATTTCTGATTTCAGCGTCTTGGTTGGCCCATTGGCCACATACTTCTCAGTGGGGTCTGCCTAGAGGTGCATCAGACCATTGTCCAATATTGCTGAAAAATGAAGTTGTTAACTGGGGTCCGAAGCCTTTTCGAGTTCTTGATTGCTGGAGGGGGGATGCTAGATATGTCGATTTTGTTAAAATGAGTTGGAGGCAGCTTGTTGTTTTTGGGAGGGCTGGGTTTGTGTTGAAGGAGAAGCTTAAACAGTTAAAAAATTGTTTACGGGAATGGAATAAGGAGTGTTTTGGTGATTTCGATGGTAAAATTAGAGAGGCTAGTGTGAAGGTAAATGAGTTGGACCTTAAGAATGAAGAGTCTTTTTTGCGAGTGGAAGAGGTTCATCAAAGGATTGAGTGGAAGGCGAAATTGTGTCATTATATTAGTTTGAAAGATAATCTATTGTTTCAAAAAGCCCAGCTTTCTTGGTTACAAGCTGGAGATGCAAATACAAAATTTTTTCATGCTTGTATCAACAAAAAAAGGCTCAGAAGTGAAATTCATTGTTTGAAGGTGGCTAATGTAAGACACACAACTCCTGTTGAATTGAAGGAGGCAGTTAAACATTTCTTTGAGAGGCATTTTCAGGAGGACTCTAATGCTAGACCTTGCCTCTTGGGTTCAGATTTTAAAACCCTATCTCAAGAAGAAGCTGATGGTTTAATTTTGCCTTTCTCAGAGGAAGAAGTGAAGTGTGCTGTATGGGATTGTGAGGGTTCTAAAAGCCCTGGCCCTGATGGGTTTAATTTCACTTTTATTAAAGACTTCTGGGATACAGTGAAATATGACTTTCTGGCTTTCATTCATGAATTCCATTTTAATGGTAAACTTGCTAAAGGCTCTAATAATTCTTTCATTGTCCTTGTGCCTAAGGTTGACAATCCACAGAAGGTGGAGGAATATCGACCTATTTCTCTTATAGGCTGCATGTATAAGGTATTGGCTAAGCTACTGGCTAATAGATTGAGACATGTTATTGGAAAAGTCATCTCTGATTGCCAAACTGCATTTGTGAAAGGAAGACTAATATTTGATAGTGTGGTGGTTGCTAATGAAGTTTTGGAGGAAGCTAAGAGGAGGAAACAACGTTGTCTATTTTTTAAGGTTGACTTCGAAAAGGCCTATGATTCCGTCAACTGGGATTTTTTACAGTTTGTGATGGAGAGAATGGGGTTTCCTTTGAAATGGAGGCAATGGATTTCAGAGTGTTTGACGACTGCCAGAATTTCTGTCCTTGTTAATGGTAGTCCTTCAGCTGATTTTGGGGTGGGTCGAGGCTTGCGGCAAGGTGATCCTTTAGCCCCTTTCTTATTCTTAATTGTTTCGGAAGGGTTGAACTCTTTGATGGTAAAGGCAGTGCAGGAGAGGGTATTCATTGGGTATCGTGTTGGTCGTGATGGTGTCCTTGTATCACATTTGCAATACGCAGATGATACTATTTTTGTAGGTGAGGCTTCTGTGAGCAATGTTTGGGCCATCAAAGCTGTCCTACAGGTGTTTGAGCTGGTTTCTGGTCTCAAGGTTAATTTCCATAAAAGCAAACTCTTGGGTGTTAATGTTGATATGGTTTGGTTGGAGTACATGGCCCAATTTTTGAATTGTAAAGTTGGGTCTTTTCCTTGTTTATACTTGGGATTACCTCTTGGTGCGAATTCTCATAGGCTGAAGACATGGTTGCCGGTTGTTCAGAAGGTGGAGAGAAGACTATCTAGGTGGAAGGGTAAACTTTTGTCCTTTGGTGGAAGACTTGTCCTCTTGAAATCAGTCTTAAATGCAATCCCGATCTACTTTCTTTCTTTTTTCAAGGCTCCTAAAGGTATAATTTCTCATCTTCAATCTTTATTTAATAATTTTCTTTGTGGAGGGGATGATGAACATAAGAAAATAGTGTGGGTTGCCTGGGATGATATTTGTAAATCAAAACAACAGGGGGGTCTGGGTTTAAGGGACTTGAGAGCTTTTAATTTAGCTCTCCTATGGAGGTGGAGATGGCGTCTTCTAGTGGAGAGAGGTAGTTTTTGGAATACGGTGCTAACGTCTATTTATGGTCTGTCTCAAGCTAGTCAGGAGGGTGGGAGGGTAGTTGGTTCTAGGTGGTGGTCTGACCTGTGGAGTATTGATGAGGGGGAAAATTTGTCCGTTGATTGGTTTTCCAATACATGTCATAAAGTTGTGGGGAATGGGAGGTGTACGTCTTTTTGGAGGGATGCTTGGTGTTCTCCTATTCCTTTTTGTGTGCGGTACAATAGGTTATTCTCTATCACTTCAAATAAGGAGATATCGGTTGCTGACATAATGGAGAAAACAGACGATGGTATTGATTGGAAGTGGGGTTGGCGAAGACAACTATTCCAATGGGAGTTGGCACAACTATCTTTGCTTTTGCTTGATTTATCGATGATTCAGGTTCATGACAGGACTGAGGACTCTTGGTATTGGAAAACTGACCCAGAAGGCCTTTATTCAGTTCTTTCAGCTTATCATGTCATTGTTAATGATACAATTTATGCACATATACCTATGCATAAGTTTATCTGGTGTAAGTTGGTGCCTTCAAAGGTTTCTTGTTTCGCATGGAGGGTGATGTTGGATAGGATCCCTACAAAACTTAACTTAGTGAAGAGGAATATCTTACAACATTCAAGTGTTGGATGTTTGTGGTGTGGACATGAAATGGAAACTTCACAACATATTTTCTTTTAATGTTCCTATGCTTATCACATATGGATGCTTTGTTTGGACTGGTGTGGGTTGCATTCTGTATGTCATAATTCTTTCCTCTCGCATTTTGAGCAGTTCTTGGGACTTCTTAATTGTAGATCTGAAGTTCGGTATAGGTGGGCGGTAATCTGGCTATCTGTCCTTTGGAGTTTATGGCTGGCTAGAAATGAGGCTGTTTTTTCAAATTATATTTTGTCTCATTCAGATTTATTGGATTTAATAAAACTGCGATCATGGAAGTGGCTCAAAGCCAAGGATCACAATTTTCAGTATCATTACTCTTCTTGGTTAGGAGCACCTACTGTCTGCATCAACTCGGGAATGGAGCCTTGCTAATTGCTTGTTGGTCTTTATTTGGCACATTAATATTGATTGTTCTGTGGGTGGTGCTTTGCTATTTTGATGTTTTTGCTCTACTGTTTGGAGCTCTTTTTAGGTGTAATGTTTTAATCTCCCTTGCGTTTCAGGGGATTAGTTTCTTCATTGGTTGTTCTTTCATAGTTTTATGACCTTGGTTTCTTTGGCTTTCTTTTTTGTGTTTTGTATTGGGTTGAGCACCCCTAGTGCTCTATTTAATGAAATTTTGCTTATCCAAAAAAAAAAAATTTACACAACCAATCTGCAGAAGCTCATAAATTTATCAGAAATTAATGTGCAGAAAATTTAAAAAAAAATTACAGAACCACATATTTGGGTCCGATCTTCATTTTATTGGTTCCGATCTGCAGCAGCTCTTGACGATCTGCTCCGATATGCAGGGGGCTCAAACGATCGGCTCCGGGACTGCAGCAGAAGGTCCGATCTGCAGCCTTCATATCACTCCGATCTGCAACTGCAAAGAGGGCTCCGAACTGCATGTGCAACCGTGGAGGAAAAAGGCTCCGATCTCCTGTAAATGGCATCGATCTCCCTGCAGATTGCTCCGATCTTTGTTGCGGTTGGAGAAAAAGAGAAGAGGGTCGAAGACGGTGGAGATTTTAGGAAGAAGGTGGCGGAGACGGTGGATATTTGAGGAAGAAGAGGGTCGGTGTGGAGATGAAGAGGAAGAAGAGGCCCGGTGTGGAGATGAAGAGGATGAAAAGGGTCGGAGACGGTGAAGATTTGAGGTGGTGAGGGTCGGTTTTACGGTGGAGTTAGGGTTTAGAGGGTGTGTGTGGAGATGATGAGGAAGAAAGAGAAGGGAGAAAATGGCACAAGAATGAGGAAATGAATCGTGTAATTGGTGTTTTGGGGGGTTCTATTACTTTCATTAGAGGAAAAAATTGAAAATCAAATTTGGACGGTCAAGATGGTAGGTGGTGAGATGGATAGTGGTGATTGTTAGAGATGGATGGTGGTGATTGTTAATTAATTGTATTCAATTTCACTTTAATTTAATTAAAATAGAATTTTAATAACCAATGTTTAACTTTGTTTTTTCTAATCAATATAATTTTAATCCTATATAAATTACATTTTAATTTTATTGGATTTCACTTTGAATTAGTCAAACTAGCTGTTGGGGTCAAAAATTATTTAGACAATTATCATTAAAATTTATTTAGAAATTTATATTTTATTTAATTACCTTAAAATATTTTTGTAAGAAAATTAATCAATAATTATTTATTTTTAAATTTTATTTACAAAAAATACATAATATTTTAAGTAGAGCTTAATATTAAAGTAATAAAGGTGGGGTAGCTTGTGGGGTTCATTCTGGAGTTCTTGTAGAGGTGCTCTGTTGGAGCGTAGAATTGCTTAAATTGTAAGAGTTGCTTAAGAGATGATGTGTACATGTAGGACCCACGAAAATAATATTAAAAAATATTTTAAGCACCTCTTAAGACACCCACCCTTGGAGATGGTATAAGATAGAGAGAGAAATCGTGCATCATAAAAATTTAAAAAAACAGAGAATAGATTAGAAGATGACATGTGTCAATGGGTGAACGATTTTCCTATAGCTAGATAGATTTTCTTATAGGTAGATAGGTAGAGTATATGCACTTAAAATATTAAAAGCCACGATCGCACGGTTAACTGATTTTTAGCTTCAATGCACTTAAAATATATATTTTATGCATTTATTAAAAAAACTTTGATATTTATGTACAGAAAATTGATCAGGAAGCTTAAGCAAATCATGACCAGTGACTGGTTGGACACCACAATTATTTTATCTAAAACTTAAGCTAGCATTTGGTATACATTGTCACTTACATATTATGTACGTACTCAGCATATATATCCATTTCCATAAAATGTGAGACTCTAATATTTCCAGCTTCAAATGGTACATATTCCAAACCTCGATCGTAATAGGATTTTGTATCTTCTGCACTATTCAAATGGTTGAAGTTCAGGCGAATGAAAAATTGATTGCATCGTCAATGAGTTGTCTAGCCATGTTAATCATGACACACAAATTTGTGCGGGCAATCTTTTTCTTCCCATGTTTCACATTTGTGCTTTGTCAAATAAGTTGTCTTTTAATTATTTCAATTTTTCTCATGTTACGTGCCAAAATCAAGCTGCAATACCTTGATACGCGTACGTTTATGGTCTTTGAATTTAATTTCTAATTCGGGCCGGTTGTGACAGGATTTCTGGTAGTAGGTTTTTCTTCTTGACCCCATTTCCACATGCAGTTAGCTAAAAAAGTTCATCTATTATTGCACTTTGACTCACAAATTAAATATGATCAAATCTAGCAAATTGCATTAAAGTGTTTTTCCCCATGAAAAATACTACTTTCTGATGAGAAG
This sequence comes from Sesbania bispinosa, assembly GCA_026901365.1. NCBI lineage: Eukaryota > Viridiplantae > Streptophyta > Magnoliopsida > Fabales > Fabaceae > Sesbania > Sesbania bispinosa. The sequence goes on along the minus strand of QLOH01001222.1, from coordinate 15,288 downwards.
TGTTTTAAGGTATCCTACATCTCAAATAAATTAAATCAATTTTGGGTTAAAAGTCAACAAGGGCCACCACATGGTCTTAAGGATATGGCCTCAAACCTAAGGGTTGATAATTTTTAAATTTCTCTTAAATATTTTCATTTCATGAGAGCCATGAGCATGTCATCATGACCTCATATCTCTCTTTTGATTGTTTTTAAGACTATTTTATTTTTCTAGTATTTTTCTTAAATTAAAGAGGTCTTAGTTGTCATTGCTTCAAAACACTCATTTGATTGGATTTTCAATTGTTAGCATTTTTTTACCTTTAGTTGGGTGATGGGAGAGGCGCTAATCCTAACCTTGGGGCCATGGTCTCAAATCACTCCTAGAATACTTTTATTTTTCTTTGCATTTTTTGGGTTTCCCTTTTTCTATAAATAAATAGGGGTCTCCACTCTTGTAATTTTTAACTTACATTTAATGAGAAGCTAAGGCTTTGTTGCCTCCTCTTAGAAGAGTTGATGGTGCTTGCTTAAACTATATATAGTGCAATTTATCAAGCTTTATGAGCTTGTGGTGTTTCTTCACCATGACTTATCAGTCTAGAGGTTACCTCAGTCTCTGGTGTAACATCCTAATATTTCTAAAATAAAATAAAATAAAATAAAATGAAAAGGTAATAGTATTAATATTATCTTTATTATTATTATTAGTCAGAAATCATATTATTTTATTAAAAAGGGGATGGGTGGGTTGGAGTAGGCCCAACCCAATTAGATATTTAAATAAGAGAAGGGTTACCTATTTCACCCTATCTGTTTTCAAACATCAGATAACCAAACCTTAGGGAGGGGAGAAACGACTCCACAAGAAGGAGGTGCCGCAGAGTAGATCATCAAGGGAATTCTCCATTCGTTTTCGATCGTCATCTCTAAGGTACAGGGGGAAGGGGTGCTACTATATGTGTATGCTGGAGCGCTTGGGTTGTGAAGGCAACCATAAGTCCCTCTAGGATTCCTAAATTTTGAGATATGAACGATGAATCGTATGTATATGTTTGAAATTCGTGTGTTTGAAGCCTAATGTCATGCTCTTGCTGAATTTGAGAGTGGAGAGCGAGATTGTCGAAAAGGGATTATATTAGAATTTGGGGGGAGAGTTCATAATTGATCGATTGTTAGTTTTATAGTAATCTGTTGAAATAATTGATGAATTCATTGATTTTAATCGGTAAAAACGAGTTTAAACAAGTTAGGGACTCAAAGATTTGAGTAGGGATTGAAGAAGAGGGTTAAAAAGGGGTAAAAACGCAGGTGCAGTCGTTCTCGGGTTGCTGGTAATCGATTACACCAGTCTGTAATTGATTACCAGGTGTTTCTGGGCAAAAATCTGAAACTGAGCCCCTGGTAATCGATTACAGGCATGTTGTAATCGATTACCAGGCTACCAGTCCTCTAGTAATCGATTACAAACACCCTGTAATCGATTATCAGGCCCAAAAATGAGGTGTTTGCTTCTGGTAATCGATTACAGACTTCTGGTAATCGATTACTAGGTCCAAAATTGAGATGTGAGTGTTGTTTTGATGTAATGTGGTGATCTTGTACTTATGTGATGGATGTTTATCTAATATAAGAACTGTGTTGCAGAATTGATGAGGTTGAATTGGATGTACAATATGTATTGACTGTGGTACGAAGTATTGTTATTAGACTATCTTATATTGATGTTCTATGTGTATTTAATCCATGATGTGATGTGGAATAAATTGAGTAGACGATGTTGTATGAGAAATGTATAAATGATGTTGATGCATTGAGCATGAGCATATGAGGTGTGATACATGTGATGCATGTCCTACAAAGGGTGGTGACCATGATGGGGGACATTCGATGCACGGGCCCATAGAGGGGGTGCTTTATTATGCGACTCACTGGCCCATAAGAGCTGAATGGGTACCGGTAAAAGTGGGCGGATGTCTTTGCACGTGCCCATAGAGGGGGTGCAACCTACCGTGTGGTGTTAACAGTAGGGCCATCATTGGTAACACTTAAGGGGATTGATGAGGTGCGCCCATTGTGCGGAGTTCCAAATCATGACTCTTGGGATAGATGTTGTGCGTGTTTGGATTGGCGTTTGCAAACTTGAGTTTAGGTGAACGTGATTTCTTGAACGTGATTTGAAGGGAACTTGAGTTTGTATAAACGTGATTTCTTGTTTGGATAGTTTGTTGCAAACGTGAGTTTAAGAAAGTGAATATTGTTTGGTTTAGATTTTATAAATCATGTTTGCATGTATAATTACTAAAAAGGACATGTCTTTGTTTGTTATATAGATATAGATTTCATTCTATTAAAATAAAGTTTATAATTGATTTTAATACTAAAAAATAAATATATTTACACCAATTTTTATTTATTTAGAAGTATTAGGAATATGCATGATATTTTAACTATTGAAAACATAACTTTGTTAAAAGCTTGGAACATAAATATGGAATATAACATTTGTTAACAACATAAAAGTATTGTTGAGCATAAATATGGAACATAAATATGGAATATAACTTTGTTAACAACATAAAAGTATTGTTGATCATAAATATTCTTGAAACATAACTATGGAATATAACATTGAAACAACCATGAATTAAAAACTACGAAGCTAGATTACATTTTTATAATGGATAATGTGATCTCGAATTGCGTTTCGAATATGTTCCATCTCTGAAGAAGAAACAATGCTGGGAGTATGTGATGAGGGTTCAATAAGAGTTGCAGAATTTTTATTTGGCCACAAAACTTGTGCATTAGATCGATTCACTGTTCACCAAGCAAACAAAAGAAAGAAAGAAAGAAAGAAAGAAAGAAAGAAAAAGATTGGTTCACTTGATGGGTGCAGCTATGAGGTTGTTGGGTACAACTACCGTACTGCAGCTTCATGGGTGGAGAGGGTAAAAAATGAAACAGAAAAATTGTGCCACCAAACTCAAGTTTATGTTAAAGCAGAAGTTACAAATTCTTGCTTTTACATAAACTCAAGTTTAGCTCCAAACTTGAGTAATTGATGTCAATCCAAACAGCACCAAAATCTCCCTAACTCAAGTTTGACTGCTCTAAACTCAAGTTCAAAGGTTCCAAATGCAGAACCAAACACACCCGTTGTACATGTGCATGGTGCGAGCATATGCCTTAATTGAGATTGTATGAAGGTGTGAATTTATACTTGTATGTACCTGATGTGTGAAATGAATAGTATATGAATTAGATGAATGATGATATGTGTGGTAATGGGTGGGAATAAGGGTATCCTTCTGTATTACATGTATATGTCTGTATTCCTTTCCTCACCGTACTCTTTCTGTGGTTTTATTAGGTGATGAAGAGGGCACTCAATGTGCTGAATTTTGAAGGGACAGGGTCTTGCTCTGATATGTGTGACATCGGGGCTTAGTATCTAGGAGCTTTATTTTTTTATTTTGATATGTAGAGATTTATAAAGATTATTTCTAAGGATCTTTCATGGCCAAGTTATGTTTTTATTATGTCGATAATTTAGTTTTGAAAACCTTGATTTGACTCTGTTATTGAGACAACATTGGATTTTGATTAAGCATTTATTAAAAAGAGGATTTGTGAACCTTTTTACCTCGACGTTGACTGTAATTTTCATGATAATGTAACTTGATAATTGTTTTATTATTTGTGGTAGAAGGGTGTCACATTTAGTGGTATCGAGTAGGTCGATTCATCGGCCTTGAGTTGTGTGTTTGCTATGTTTCCGTTGTGCTAACTTGTGTTTTTGATTGAGTGAGATGAATTGTTTTGATCTAACTATTTTGTTTTGGTTATTCTACTTTTCTGTGAAACAGAAAAGTGTTTATATCACATGCTTGTGTGTCCAATTTGAAATTGCCTGTCTCTTCATTGCCTCTTGTGTTAAGTGTGGAAACGCCAGCTAGTGGGTCAGTTTCTAATTCTGAAGTATGCTTAAATTGTCCTATTCATATCCATATAGTAAAGACTTTTCTCAAAAGAGTCGGCAATGTTGCTTACCAAATTGCTTTACCTCCACATTTGTCAAATCTTCACAATGTCTTCCATGTTTCTCAACTCCGGAAGTACATTCACGATCCTTCACATGTGATTGAGTCGGATCATCTTGAGATTAAGAAAAACTTGACGTTGGAAACCATACCGGTGAGAGTTGAGGATCGGAGGGTGAAACAACTTTCAGGTAAGGAAATTCCTTTAGTTAAGGTAATTTGGGGAGGAGCTACACCAGAGAGTGCTACTTGGGAGCTTGAGGATAAAATGAAGGAGTCTTTTCCAGAGTTTTTCATCTCAGATAAATTCGAGGACGAATTTTCTTTTAGGAGGGGGGAATTGTAACATCCTAATATTTCTAAAATAAAATAAAATAAAATAAAATGAAAAAATAATAGTATTAATATTATCTTTATTATTATTATTAGCAGGAATCATATTATTTTATTAAAAAGAGGGATGGGTGGGTTGGAGTAGGCCCAGCCGAATTAGATATTTAAATAAGAGAAGGGTTACCTATTTCACCCTATCTGTTTTCAAACGTCAGATAACCAAACCTTAGGGAGGGGAGAAGCGACTCCACAAGGAGAAGGTGTCGCAGAGTAGATCATCAAGGGAGTTCTCCATTCGTTTTCGATCATCATCTCTAAGGTACGGGGGGAAGGGGTGCTACTATATGTGTATGCTGGAGCGCTTGGGTAGTGAGGGCAACCATAAGTCCCTCTAGGATTCCTAAATTTTGAAATATGAACGATGAATTGTATTATTATTTGGGGTAGAAGGGTGTCACATTTAGTCATGTGAGAGCCGGAGGATGATGAGGGGGAGAGTGATCGCCGGTGCAAAGAGGCACGGACAAGGAGTAGCTCCTGACAGGCTTCTAAGCACACATGGATGAACCGAACCCACACCCGAATGAGAGGGATCCAGAAGCTGTGCAGGTATGGGACTGTACAGTTGAGGATAACTTAAACGAAATTATTGTGGAGAACTATACCAACAAGGTGCATCTTCTTTTCGGAAGCCCATAACATAAGAACTCCATAGTTAAGCGTGCTTGGCTTGGAGCAATTCTGGGATGGGTGACCTTCTGGGAAGTTTCCCGGAAAGTGTGCAAGTGAGGACAACGCATACTGGAAAGACTCGTGTTGGTTTGTGGGGACCCTCATTACTCCTGCAAGCGGCTCGGGAGCGTTACATCTGGCGTCTTCTTCACGTCTTTCTTTCTCCATTTTTACTTTTCTTTCTCTGAGGACATGGAACTAGGCAAAGATGGATTTCTTTTTACTATTGAACTATATATATAGACACACATACATAAAAAGGCAGCACCTTGTAAACCAATAAAAAAATACAACACTATGGTTTCTATTTATTTCTCCACTTTAAGAGATGAAATTTATAATTTATTCCTATTTTTTCCCACTTACAAATATATTGCAATATTAATTAATTTCCTTTCCTGTTGTATCCTTATATTAAAACTAATGTAATAATAAATTACTCACAATTGGAAAAAATATAAAATGAGAGCCAATAAATAATAAATGTACCTTTAATGAAGAGAGATAATGTAAAATAAATAATTGATACTACTTCTAGTTCTATTTATAAGAAATATGAGACTAAATCATCGATACCAAGAAAATGTCATAAAATCAGTTAATTATAATTAATAATGCCATAATTTTAGATTTTATTTTAGAAATATCGTTAATATTAAATAATTAAAATGGTGATAAAATTCCTCCTAATTAAATCCATCATTAAATTAAGTAGTAAGTCATACACCAATAATTGATCATTGAACATAGCATAGTTCATCCACTATCATGAAAAACAAGTGAGTAGTAACTAGACAATAAATTAAGGATGTAAAAGGAACTTCATATTTAATGCAAATTATATTGTGGGGTTTTGAAAATGTAGTTTTTTTACCAATAGTTATAGAATTTACATTTATTGCTCTCATGCTATACAATTTTTTCTATTTTGCCACCTCTATGTTGAGGTCATGCATTCTTCCCACACCAAAGTGTTAGGGTTTCTCATCTGTTAGCCTATGTACATCAACCGATTAAGTGACCGACATAACACCAATATTTAAAAATTAAAAAGTTGAGTTAGCATAGTGTTAGGAGCCCTTTGAAGTCCCTAAAAAAACAAGTTTAGTGATTTTTCTAATTAAACATGTAATTTTGGAGAATTAATTAGTGAAAAATATAGAATAAAAAAGTACTTATGGGTAAAAAATAAAAAATCTTTTTAATGTTCCATTGGATGTGATTAGCAATGTGTGTAAAAGAAATCTAATTTCTTGAAAATTATCTGGGAGGACATTTATGATCATCACTTCGAGTTGGTGAGTGTAGGCCAAGACGAGCTAGGCTTTGTAACGCCCAAGCCTGGCCTGCATTATATTTTTGTTGCCCAAGTCTGGCCTGTTACCTGTCATAGGCCATTTTTTTAGGCCTGACATGACCTGTTGGCTTATTAGCCTGTTTAAAAGCTCATTTCATATTATGACCTTTAAACAAGTCAATAAATCTATCTCTAAATAGGTCAGTGCGCTTACAAACTAATACTTACTTTTTTATAATGTAAATATGTCACTAACATACACGTTTAGATAGGACAATAAGCTTATATCTAAATAGGCCAATAGAAGAATTTAAAAAGTTATATATTATTATACTATTTATTATATATAAAATATTTATATGTTTAATAAAAATAATATTATTTATAATAGGCAAGTCTGTCAAGCCAAATAGGCTTTTTAAAAAGCCTAAGCCTGGTCTATTTATTTAAAAAGGCTTTTTCAAAAGCCTAGACCTGATCTTTTTATTAAATGAGCCGAGCCAAACTAGGCCTTAAGAAGGCTGGGCCATAGGCCCCTGTCGAGCAGCCTGACCTATTTCCACCCCTAGTGGACACTCGAAGATGAAGAGCAGCAAAGACCCATTCGAAGATGAGGAGCAGCAGAGACCTATTCGAAAATGGGCAACAACAAGGACTAACTCGAAGAGGGAAAGGGCCAACAGTAGCAAGTTTATATATATATTTTTTGTAACTATCTAATTAATAAAGTAGAAATTGGCCTTTTTTGTTGTCTCCTGCTTTTTCTTCGAGTCATTTTATTTTATACCACCAGTAATTAATAAGTAGAGAGATAATGACAAAATGGAGTAGTTAGATGGTGGAAAGAGAAGATAATGAGTTTCAATAAATTCAAGGGTAATTATGTAATCATACACATTCATGACAAATCTATTGCACTAAACTAAATTAACTAACTTCCTTAATTAATTCTTGTGAAGTGGTTCAAAACGTTCTTATAATTAGGACCGAAGGTAGTATATATTGTGCATTTATTAAAAAACATTGATTATTCTTAGTAAAATAAGATGGAGGAGCAGAGGGAGCAACAGTAGGATAATAGTAGGCAGTAGAGGAATACCATGGGTTCCTCCATGGATCATCCCAAAAGTTACCAGCAAGAGAGTTGAGAAAAACTCATATATTGAATTGATTAAAAGATCATTGAAATAATACAAGCAACCCTATTTATAAGACTATTCTAACTAAAGATAAAGCTAACCATGGGTAATATTTCACCTAAAAAACTAACTATGGTAATGCAGAAAAATAACAAACATAAAACAGAAAAAAAAAATTCTTGTAACCGAATAATATTCCTAATACCCTCCCACAAGTTGGTATTTGGTATTAACCAATACCAGCTTGAAACCAAGAAAGAAACTCAACAAAAGAAATTAGAAACAGCATAGTCCCAGTAGATTGTATTTCCAACATCAATTGTTATTTCAATAAAACTCCACAAGAATAGAACTCATAGAATCCAAACTTGCAAGTACCCTGTGCACTGTAACCGAGCAAGGTAGGCACCCAGCCGCGGAAAAAGCTCTTCACCCTCTGTTCCTTGAGCAAAACTCCAAACCTAACAACACCACTTATATTATCTCCACCACCAACTATGAACCAACTTTCATCAATGGTGATACCAGCATGTCCAGCCTCGGGAGATACTAAATTACCTTGAGTTTTTGGTTGGGACCACTCCATTGTTTGCATGTCTAATGGGTGAAGATCATTGAAGAAGACAAAATGAGAGCAACCACCAAAAATCAGAAGGTATCGCTCTCCATGCATAGCAGCTGCATCATCAAATCTAGGAGCTGGAGGTGTCTGCGTAGTCTTTATCATATCCCAAGTCATACTTTCAAGATCGAGAACATGGACATCATTTAACAGCTTCCTGCTCATATCTTCTCCACCAAACAATATCACTTTTGAACCAACCAGTGTTTCTTGTTTAATTTCATCACATACTGCAGACCCTAGTCCTTCATTAGACTGGAAAAACTTGCAAATAGCTTTGCAATTCTCTTAGCACATACTCCTAGATAGTAAACAAGGGATTCTCGGGTCTTTGTATGTCTTGTTTGCTTGTACAAGGAAACTAATTCATTCCAAAATTGCAACACAGAGTCAAAGTCCATTTCACCAACATAACTTGTGCCAATGCACTTGTCTTGGCTAGCCTTTTCAAACCGCAGCAAATTCCAAGCTAAAAGTATCCTCAGAATGTAATACTTAATTGCTTCATCATTCTTCAACATATCATAGAAGAGCAAAATAGCATCATCTACATATCCATCTGCATTATATCCTGCTATCATGAAATTCCAACTAACAATATCCCTATGAGGCATTTCATTGAACAGTTGGCATGCAACATAATTACCATCAATCACATTGTTCAGAGATTGCATCTCATCCGTGACAGTAACAAGAGAGAAGGACTCAAAACCAAGGGAGAGAAATTCAAAAGACTCACAATCATCATTCAGCTCTGTATTTGTAACGCAAGCGACTACAACTTTTGATACTTCCATGCCGTTTTTGATTGCTTGAGATTTCGCGATGGAGATTGTGGACCTGAATCTGTTTCTAAGAAACCAGTGAGGTTCTGGTGCCGGAGCAAGAGATGGCAATTTCGCGTAAAACTCAGGCAGAAGTACACTATCAACGGAATAGGTTGCGAGAGGAGTAGAGTCCAACATGGTGTCGACATTCGTGAGCTTGTTTAGATCGGAGATGTCACGCACCTTAAAAGCTTCATCATCACTAAGCATTTGTTGGATCTTCAGTTTTCGATCCAGAGAAATTTTCTCCTCTTCCAAATGATTTAGTGAATTGAAGCTCCCAAAAGTGAATGGATTCGGTGACGATTTCCATTCAAGCTTTGAGGTGGAATTCTCACCAGGTTGATGCATGAAGAATGAATCAGTGAAGGCAACGGAAATTTTCGAGGAAGAAGACGCAGATGTGAACGAGAGCAATGAATTGATAGTTGCAACAGCAGAAAGGGATTCATTGGTGGTAATTGTTTCAGCAGAAGAAGATGAATCTGCAATTGGAGATGCTGAAGATACAGATGAGAGCAGCGGAGTGATAGTTGCATCAACAGAGGAAGAAAACACATCTGCATGATTTTCAGCAATCAACGAAACCTTCGAACAGAATCATTTCTTCTTCCTTTTGAACCGAGGTGAGCTCCATGGATGGAGCTCTGGTACCATCTTAATAAAATAAGATGGAGGAGCAAGGGGAGCAACAATGGGATCGTAGTAGGCAGTAGAGGAGTACCATGGGTTCCCTCATGGATCATCCCAAAAGTTACCAGCAAGAGAGTTGAGAAAACTCATATGTTGAATTGATTAAAAGATGATTGAAATGATACAAGCAGCCCTATTTATAAGACTATTCTAACTAAAGATAAAGCTAACCATGGGTAATATTTCACCTAAAAAACTAACTATGGTAATGCAGAAAAATAACAAACATAAAACAAAAAAAAATTTCTTGTAACCGAATAATATTCCTAATAATTATGTACAGAAAATTTATCAGGAAGCTTAAGCAAATCATGACCAGTGACGGGTTGGACACCACAATTATTTTATCTAAAACTTAGGGGGGTGTATTGGTTTAGAATTTTAAAACTTTTTATGGGTAAAAAAGTCTGTTGGTATTCAATCAGCATTTTAAAAGACTTAAAAACAATCCACTAGTATTCAATCTAGATTTTGAAGACTTTAAAAAGAGTCTGTTAAAATCCATTGGTATTTGTTTGAGATTTCGTAGAACTTAAAAACAATCCATAGGTATTAGAAAATATAAGGATTTTAAGGGATTCTTTTATTACATGGATTTTCAGTGACTTTTTAGTAGTATCTATACATACCAAATCCATCAAATAATCCCACCCAAATTGAAAGGATTTCTGAACATGACTTTTCAAGTGTTTCATTCTCCAACAAGCACAGAGTCACATAACCTTTCTCTCTCACCTCTTCCCCCAACAAGCACTGAGTCACTCATCTTTCGAATCTCTTTCGTCTTTGGGTTATGAAGTACATTTACTGAATCCTCTTGCAGTGGATAAAATTGTTGTTGGGGGTGGAACAGCTAGTGGAAAGGCTTCCGTATCAGTAGACCCCGATGATACTGATGCTACAACTCTTGTAGAAGAGAATATAGATTCTGGGATGCTACAACTTTTTCAAATCCTTTGCATCATATAGGCTTCGTACTGTTTTCAAATCCTTCAAATCCTTTTTTTAGCTACTGGGTGTTTGAAAATGTAACATGTCCATATTGTGTGTTTGAAAACATTAGATAGATACACATTCACAATTTATAACTAATACCTTCATATTTTATGTCCATTTTTTTAAAATTAATTTCTATTATTCATTGGATTAATCTCAGTTGAATCAAGTAGTGTTGTTTATATTCGGGAAGATACCGAAAGTTTAAAAAGGGCCAAAGTTTTCAATAATTTTTTCTGGAAATGAAGAGAAAGAGAGATAGAAGAATAATAAAGAGAAAGAAAGTGAAATAAATTATAATTGAAATAATAGGAAATGAAGAGAGATCAATGATGTGTCAAGTAAAAGCGCCAAAGATACATGAGTTTTATACATTTTAAAGAATAATTTAAAAAAATTAAAAAAGACCATCTTTAAAGGAAAAAATATTTTTAAAGATAAAAATCTACTTAAATTTTATATGAGTTTTATATGAATTTTATATGAGTTTTAAAGAAAAAATACATGAGTTTTATATGTTTTTTAAAATACACGACGTGTGAAGTAAAAGAGCTAAAACACATGAGTTATATGTTTTGTAAAGATTTAAAGTTAAAAAAATTAAAAAGGACAATTTTAAAGGACAATTTTTTTAAAGCTAAAAATATATTTAAAATTTAATTCATTTTTCTCGTAGTTTCATTTTAATACGTTTTTAAGAAATAAAAGTACATGAATTTTGTGTTTTATATAAATTACATGTTAAAAAATTATAAAGACTATTTTTAAAAGAAATAATATTTTTAATGATAAAAATATATTTAAATTTAAATTAATTTTCTCAAATTTTCATTATTTCATAATAATAGTAAATAAGATATTTAAATTATATATACAATTTTAAATTTTTTTTATCTATGCTATATATACGCATTTTTATCTTGCAGAGTCTATAAAGTCCTATAGAGTCCACAAAGTCCCGCAGAGTCTATGATACAAATCCATTAAAATCCTGACTTAAAAATTCTTGAAATTCTTGCAAAATCATTAAAAGTCATGGAAATCCTATAAATTCCTGCAGACTTTTTTTCAGCTAAAAAAGTCTTTTAAAATCCTAAACCAATACACCCCTTAAGCTAGCATTTGGTATACATTGTCACTTACATATTATGTACGTACTCAGCATATATATCCATTTCCATAAAATGTGATACTCTAATATTTCCAGCTTCAAATGGTACATATTCCAAACCTCGATCGTAATAGGATTTTGTATCTTCTGCACTATTCAAATGGTTGAAGTTCAGGCGAATGAAAAATTGATTGCATCGTCAATGAGTTGTCTAGCCATGTTAATCATGACACACAAATTTGTGCGGGCAATCTTTTTCTTCCCATGTTTCACATTTGTGCTTTGTCAAATAAGTTGTCTTTTAATTAATTATTTCAATTTTTCTAATGTTACGTGCCAAAATCAAGCTGCAATACCTTGATACGCGTACGTTAATGGTCTTTGAATTTAATTTCTAATTCCGGCCGGTTGTGACAGATTTCTGGTAGTAGGTTTTTCTTTCTAAAAACGTTCATCTATTATTGTACTTTGACTCACAAATTAAATATGACCAAATCTAGGAAATTACATGAAAGTGTTTTTGGTCCTATATATAAGAAACGTAGTACTATTTTTAATTACATTAATTGTTAAATGTCTTATATGCCATTCATTTATTGTGAGTAGTTAAAGAGGTACTCACCCATCTACTCATTTAATACTAAGGGTATTTTTTAGAAAAAATTAAATTCATGGCAATATTAATTACCACTAACAGATTCCAATGCATTTCCTTGGTCTTGATGATTTTAGTCAAATATTTCTTATATATAGAACCGGAGATAGTACTTTCAAATGAGAAGTGCTTTAAGGAAGGTATCCTATATCTCAAGTAAATTAAGTCAATTTTGGGTTAAAAGTCAACTAGGACCACCACACTTTAAGGATATGCATGGCCTCAAACCTAAGGGTTGATAATTTCTAATTTTTTTTAATTTTCATTTCATGAGAGTTATGGACATGTCATCAATATCTCGATCTCTTTTGATGATTTTTAAGACTACTTTATTTTTCTAGTATTTTTTCCTAAAGAGGTCTTAGTAGTCGTCATGGTTTCAAAACACTCATTTGACTGTATTTTAATTGTTAGCATTTTTTACCTTTAGTTAGGTGATGGGAGCCGCTAATCCTAGCCTTAGGCCATGGTATCAAATCACTCCTAGAATACTTTTATTTTTCTTTACATTTTTTGGGCCTCCCCTTTTTTATAAATAGGGGTCTCCACTCTTGTACTTTTTACCTTGCATTTTATGAGAAACTAGGGCTTTGTTGCCTCCTCTTAATGAGCATTGGACAAGAGTTGATGGTACTTATTAAACCATATATAGTTGAATTTATCAAGCTCTATGAGCTTGTGGCATTTCTTTACCATGACTTATGAGTCTAGGGGTTGTCTCCGCCTCTAACGTTTTCTTCACGTTTTTCTTCTCCATTTTTACTTTTCTTTCTTTGAGGACATGGAACATGGAACGAGGCAAAGACGAATTTCTTTTGTACTATTGAACTATATATATAGACACACATACATAAAAGGCAACACCTTATAAACCAATAAAAAATACAACCACTATGGTTTCTATTTATTTCTCCACTTTAAGAGATGAAATTTATAATTTATTCCTATTTATTTTCCCACTTACAAATATATTGCAATATTAATTACTTTCCCTTCCTGTTATATTCTTATATTAAACTAATTTGATAATAAATTACGTACTCACAATTGGAAAAAGGTATGAAATGATAGCCAATAAATAATAAATGTCCCTTTAATGAAGAGAGATGATGTAAAATAAATAATTGATACTACTTCTGGTTCTATTTATAAGAAACATGCGACTAAATCATCAAGATCAAGAAAATGTCATGAAACCAGTTAATTATAATTAATAATGCCACATTTTTAAATTTTATTCAAGAAATATCGTTAATATTAAATAATTAAAATGGTGATAAAATTCCTCCTAATTAAATTCATCATTAAAGTAGTAACTCATGCCCCAATAATTGATCATTGAAAATAGCATAGTTCATCCACTATCATGAAAAATATGCGAGTAGTAGACAATAAAGGATATAAAAGGAACATCACATTTAATACAAATTATATTGTGGGGTTTTGACAATGTAGTTTTTTTTACCAATAGTTATAGAATTTACATTTATTTCTCTCATGTTATACCATTTTTTTTCCATTTTGCAACCTCTATGTTGAGGTCATTTCCCACACCAAAGTGTTAGGGTTTCTTATCCTAGCCTATGTACATCAACCGATGAAGCGACTGACTTAACACCAATATTAAAAAATTAAAAAGTTAATTGAGTTAGCATAGTGTTTGAAGTCCCTAAAAAACAAGTTATTGATTTTTCTAATTAAAATTAAATTTTAAATTAATTAGTGAAAAATATAGAATAAAAAAGTACTTATATTATGGGTAAAAGAAAATAAAAAATCTTTTTAATATTCCATTGGATGTGATTATCAATGTGTGTAAAAGAAATCTAATTTATTGAAAATGAGCCAATAGGTCATGTCATACATTCTTCTCACAGCAAAGTATTAGTGTTCATATGCTAGCCTTTATACATCAACCATTGAAGCATGTTAGGGACCACCCCACTCCTGTTGCTTGTTTTCCTCTACAATCTACACCAAAAAAAAAAACACTAGAGATCAATTCGTTGAAATCCCTAGATAATCAAAAAGAAAATCCACATAAAAATCCACTACGCCATAGAATAATATGTAACAATCACTTAATGGAATATAATTAATATTAACAACTAAAAGTATGGATGTGTTTTTAAAAAATAAAGTATGAAAGCCAGAGAAAAAATAAAAGGGGAACCAAAATTAAATTTTACCATATTTTTAGGAACTAAAATCATATTTAACTTTTTTAAAAAAATTAGAGATAAATTTATTTTAATAAATTAATTTAATTCTTTCTTATTAAAAATTCACGTGATTATGTTTTTATTAAATTTTTATTACAATAATTTTAAAATGACTTTTTATGATATGAAACTATGATTTATATTCACTTATGTTCCTGGAATATTATTTTAAAATTTTTATTATTTAAATATTTCATAATTTATAATTTTTCCATTTCATTGGAATTTAGTTATAATGTATTAATAAAATAAAATAAGGCATTTGTAATGTTTATGAAATAGAGGGAATTTTATGTAATAAGTCAAATTAAATTATATAATTAGGGTATTCTTCAATTTCACACAAAAATAAAGGTTGGGATTTAACTGTAGTATATTTATAAAATACGAGGGATTTTATGTAGATTTTAAAAATAGGAGGTTGTGTAAGAAATTCAAAATAGAAGGAAGGTTGAAATAATTTTCTCTTATAACTATCCATTTTTTGTATCAAAGTAAAAAATTGAAAAAATTGTATACAAAATTTAATTATATATGCACTGTCAGTAGTTTTACACTGACATCCAATCATTTAACTAATGAATATGACATCTCATATAATATTAAATTTATTAAATGATGTGACAATAATAATATA
>QLOH01001221.1:0-37863 GCA_026901365.1 Sesbania bispinosa | reverse complement strand
GGTTTGCTATGCTATGTGGGATTTTACTTCTGCAGATCATCCCACTGATGCATGTCCCACCTTACATGAGCCTAAAGGAGATGGTGCTTTTCCTCCTCAGTGCAGCTAATATTTATGGTTCTGGCAGACCCCCTCAGCAGCAATAGTATAAGCAGGATCTTTCTTCCAACAGATACAATCCAGGTTGGAGTAATCATCCAAATTTGAGATGGGGGAATTCTCAGCAGCAGCCACAACAGCCTAATTAT
This sequence comes from Sesbania bispinosa, assembly GCA_026901365.1. NCBI lineage: Eukaryota > Viridiplantae > Streptophyta > Magnoliopsida > Fabales > Fabaceae > Sesbania > Sesbania bispinosa. Next base: position 37,615 of record QLOH01001221.1, on the reverse strand, counting down.
GTGCCTTATCAGTCTCATGTTGCTGGACCTAGTAGACCTTACCAGCCTCTACATGTACAACAGCACCACCACCAGCCTACACCACCTGCTGCTGCACCTTCCAAGAGTGAGCCTTCCTTGGAAGAATTAATGAGGCAGATGGCGGTCAATAATATGAATTTCCAGCAGAGGATAGAGGCTACTATTCAGAGCCTAGAGAATCAGATAGGCCAGATGGCTACCACTCTTAATTAGCTGCAGTCTCAGGGTTCAGATAAGCTTCCTGCTCAAACAGTTGTCAACCCGAAGAATGTTAGTGCAATCACTTTGAGGTCAGGTAAGAGTGTGCAAGCACCTGATAGGCAACAGTCTGAGCAAGAAGATGAGATTCATACAGCTGTAGACCCTGTGCAGGAGAGAGTTATTCCTAGTCCTTTGAGCAGCCCCAGTTCTCCATGCAGTGAGCAGCCTTCTATTCCTCTTCCATTCCCTCAGAGAGATGTGTAGAAGAGTAAAAAATGGAAGAGGCTGACAAGGAGATCTTGGAGACTTTCAGGAAAGTAGAGGTGAATATACCTCTACTTGAGGCCATAAATCAAATTCCGAGATATGCCAAGTTCTTGAAGGATCTGTGCACCCATAGGAGGCGGCTGAAGGGCAATGAGAGGATTAGCATGGGAAGGAATGTTTCTGCACTCATTGAGAGACCTATGAGTCCTATTCCAGAAAAATGCAAAGACCTAGGGACATTTACTATTCCTTGTGTTATAGGCAGTAACAAATTTGATAATGCTATGCTTGATTTAGGAGCATCTATTAATGTTATGCATTTGTCTGTTTTCACCTCTTTGTCTCTTGGTCCTTTGCAGGCTACAGGTGTTGTCATTTAGTTGGCAAACAGGAGCACTGCCCACCCTGCAGGCCTTATTGAGGATGTGCTGGTTCGAGTGAATGACCTCATCTTCCCTGCTGACTTTTACATATTGGATATGGAGGGAGGAGATTCACTCACTGGTGCAGCCCCCATCATCTTGGGCAGGCCCTTCCTGAAGACAGCTCGGACTAAGATTGATGTTCATGCAGGCACACTTACCATGGAGTTTGGAGACAGTGTGATTCAGTTTATATTTTAGATGCCATGAGGCATCCTGTTGGGGATCATTCTGTATTCCATATTGATATTCTTGTTGAACTTGTAGATAATAGTTTTTCTGAGTTTGTAGGACATTTGGACTTTTCGGACTTTTCTGATTTCAGTGATGTCTACACTTGTGATTTATGTTCTGATTCATCTGTGTGTAGTATGTGTGCTGAGATAGATGAGTTCGTATTTGTTGATACTGTTGATTGTGTTGATTGTTCTGATTGTCCTACAGGTTCTGGTATTGATGCACCCATTGAGTCAGAATGCAGTGGCTTGATTATAGCAATTACAGATACATCTAACTTGATTGATTTGCAGGTTGCAGAGGTTTCTACCAGTACCAGATTGTTACCTTCTATTGTCCAGCCCCCATCACTGGAGCTGAAGCCACTTCCCTCTCACCTCATGTATGCATATTTGGAGGATGACCAGAAGCTTCCAGTGATCATTTCTACTGCTCTCTCAGCTGATCAGGAGTAGAGGTTGTTGCATGTGATTAGAGAGCACATGAGAGCTCTAGGTTGGACTTTGGTAGATATTCCGGGTATTAGCCCCTCCTTATGTATGCATCGGATTCTGTTGGAGGATGAGGTTAAACCTGTGAGGCAGCCTCAGAGAAGGCTGAATCCCCAGATTCTTGACGTGGTCAAGAAGAAGGTCACCAAGCTGCTACAGGCGGGTATCATATATCCCATATCAGATAGCACTTGGGTGAGCCTGGTACATGTTGTACCGAAGAAATCTGGGATTACAGTTGTGAAGAATGAGAAGGATGAGTTGATTTCTACTAGGGTGCAGAACAGCTGGAGAGTCTACATCGACTATAGGAGGCTCAACCAGGCGACCAGGAAGGATCACTTCCTACTTCCTTTCATTGATCAGATGTTAGAGCGCCTGGCAGGTAAATCACATTACTGTTTCTTAGATGATTTTAGTGTATATGGCTCCTCATTTGATGCATGTTTGGATAGCTTGACTAGAGTGCTTGATAGGTGCATAGAGACTAACCTTGTTCTGAATTATGAAAAGTGTCATTTTATAGTAGAGCATGGTACAGTCTTAGGCCATATTATCTCTAGGAAGGGCATAGAGGTAGATCCTGCAAAATTAGATGTTATTTCACACTTGCCTTACCCTTCTTGCATGCGAGAGATTCATTCTTTTCTTGGACATGCAGGTTTCTATCGCAGGTTTATTTAGAACTTCATCCAGATAGCCCTTCCGCTGTTCAACTTGCTACAGAAGGATGTCAGCTTTAAGTTTAGAGAGCGGTGCAGAGAGGCATTTGATTGCCTCAAGAGAGCTCTCACCACCACCCCCATTATTCAGCCACCGGATTGGACACTTCTATTCGAGTTGATGTGTGATGCATTAAACTACGCATTGGGAGCTCTTTTGGCACAGAGGGTTGGTAAGCTGTCTCATGTGATATATTATGCATCTAGGACTTTGGATGCAGCACAGGTAAATTACACTACCACTGAGAAAGAGCTGTTAGCAATTGTTTTTGCATTGGATAAGTTTAGATCATATTTGCTAGGCTCTAGGGTAGTGGTTTTTACTGATCATGTTGCTCTTAAGTTCCTTTTGAAAAAGACAGATTCCAAACCCAGGCTGATCAGGTGGATGCTATTGCTTCAGGAGTTTGATTTGGACATCCAGGATAGGAGTGGCGCGCATAATCTTGTAGCAGACCATTTGAGCCGCATTGAGAGAGCGGAGGATGCGTTTCCTATTCGGGATGACTTCCCGGATGAGCATCTTATGGCTTTGCATGATTCCCATCCCCCTCCCCTTAACCCTTGGTTTGCTGATATTGTAAATTATCTTGTTGCATTTGTTCTTCCACCCTTGGCATCTAGGGCTCAGAGAGATAGACTTAAGTGTGATGCCAAGTATTATGTATGGGATAACCCTTATTTATGGCGTTTTTGCAGTGACCAGGTTATTCGTAGGTGCATTCCAGATCAGGAGATCCAGTCTGTACTTCAGTTCTGTCATTCCTCACCTGTTGGAGGACATCTTGGACCCCAGAGGACAGGAAGGAAGGTGTTGGATTGTGGATTCTATTGGCCTACGATTTTCAGAGACGCCTGGAGAGTCTCCTCTACACATGTGAGTGTCAGAGAGCAGGAGCGGCCATTTCTAGCAGGCAGCAGATGCCCCAGCAGCCTATGTTGTTTTGTGAGATTTTTTATGTGTGGGGTATTGATTTTATGGGCCCATTTCCTGTTTCTTTTGGTTTCATATATATTTTGCTTGCTGTGGACTATGTCTCCAAGTGGGGGAGGCTATAGCCACAAGGACTAATGATGCTCGAGTTGTTGTGGATTTTGTCAAGTCTCACATTTTTTGCAAGTTTGGAGTGCCTCGAGCCATTGTTAGTGATCAGGGGACCCACTTCTGTAACCAGTCGATGGAGGCTTTGCTGAAGAAGTATGGGGTGGTGCATAGATTTTCTACACCATACCACCCCCAGACTAATGGACAGGCTGAGATCTCCAACAGAGAGATCAAGAGGATTCTGGAGAAGATGGTGCAGCCTAACAGGAAGGATTGGAGCCGCCGCCTTGATGATACTCTCTAGGCTCATAGGACCGCCTACAAAGCACCTCTTGGGGTGTCTCCCTTTAGAGTTGTTTTTGGTAAGGTGTGCCACTTACCTGTGGAGATTGAGCATCGGGCGTACTGGGCAGTTAGGGCTTGCAATTTGGATAGTGACCAGGCAGGAGAGCAGAGGAAGCTTCAGCTGCAGGAGCTTGATGAGATCCGCCTGGAGGCCTATGAGAACTCTAAGTTCTACAAGGAGAAGACTAAGAAATTTCATGATCAATGTATTGCTAGAAAAGAGTTTGTAGTAGGCCAAAAGGTGTTGTTGTTTAATTCTAGACTTAAGCTCATGCCTGGTAAGCTCCGTTCCCGTTGGATTGGACCTTTTATTGTTACTCATGTTTATCCTTATGGTGTTATAGAGTTGAAGAGTGAGTCAACCAACAAGACCTTCAAGGTCAATGGCCACCGTCTCAAGTTATTTCAGGAGAGTCCCGATTTGGTTGAGGAGACGGTTGAGGAGATGAGCTTGGAGCTTCCCACATTCCCTCAAGTGCAAATTTTTCCACCTTGATGAGGGAGTCTCATTCCCCACTATTTTATTGCATTATGTCCTTTGTTCTATAATTTGATTATTTTTACATTGAGGGCAATGTGTGATTTAAGTGTGGGGGAGGAGATTTGTAGTTTTAGGGCTTTAGGATTGATTTTAGGAATTAGTATGTGGTTAGGATTATATTGTTTGTGTGTTAGTAATTTTTAGGATTGTATATGAAAAAATTGTTTGTTGTTTTACTGTTAAAAAAAACTGTTGTTTTACTGTATTTTTGGTGTTTTCTGTAGGAAATTTGCTGTTTTTTGAGTTGTTGTAAGCATTTTCATAGCTATTCTGCAGCAGTACTGGTTAGTGTTTTGCTGTCTGGAATTACTGTAAATAGTCTGTTTTGCTATTACTATTGCTGTTTTTTGCATTACTGTAGCTGCTGTACGTTTTTATTGATGCTATTTACAACATAATTTCATACAGCAGTATTTTTTACATCATAATTTCATTTTACAGCAAAATTTTGACAGTTATCCGAATTTTACAGCAAAAACAGAATTTTTGACTGTAGGAAAATTAATACATTTGGCATGTTTTACATTGGATTTTTAGGATTTGTGTTGGTAGTTGGCATTTTCATCATATTTGGACAATTGGTTTCTTGATTTATGTTGTTTGGATTCCTTATAATTTAGTGAATAAGTTGGTTTTGATAATTATTGGGTTGAATCTTTTGTGATAGAGTTGTCCTTGGTGAGATTTTGAGCCTTATTGATGGATGAACCATTCTATGTCATTCTCTCTTTTTCTTGTGTGATTTCACTCTTGTTTGCTTGTGCTCTAGAACTTGGCTTGACTCTTTGATTTGCAACTTTGTTCACATGCATGTATTGAGATGATAGAGGCATTTTTGTTGATAATTAAGCTACTAGCCATATTTGCCTACCTTGATGATTTTCCACTTGTTAGCCCTTTTGAGCCTATGGATCCCATTTCTTGTTTTTTTAAAAGCTCATTACAAGCCTTAAAAGTGAAAAACCATGATTGTCCTTGCCTTAGAGGATAAAGGAGCTTTGGAATTGTTTTGGGAATAGGTTCTTGAGTAAGTGTGGGGGTATGCTTGAATTTCTTATCTTATCTCCTCTTGTGGATATCATATTGTTGACCTTTGGTTAGTTACAAAGAAAAAAAATGAAAAAGGAAAAAGAAAGAAAAGTAAAAAAAAATAGAATCAAGAATAAAGAAAACTCAAAAGAAAAGTGTTAAAAAAAAGAGCAAAGAAATAAAGTGTTCTTGAAATATCAAAAATGGGTCTAAAGGTAGAAAAGAGGAGTTTAATTGTAATCTTTAAAAAAAGGTCTTGCATTCTTCTTGGATTTATTCCCCATTGCTCCTCTATTCTCTTTGGTTTTTAACTTCTTATTCTTCATTTTCCCTACCTTTACCTTGGCCCCATTACATCCTATTTGAAGTCCTCTTGATCTTTGCTTGCATGTGTTTCAATTGTTGTGGATATTAGAGTCTTGCCAAGCCGATGGTATTGCTTTCATGAGTGCTTTGAGTGTATATACACAAGCCTAAACACTTGAGAGTGGAGGAGAGTTTGTCTTGTGAGGATTCTATCATTCTTGATTCACCCCTTTGATTTGATTCACCCTCTTGTTTGCTAAATTGTAGAGAATTCCATTCATATTTTTCTTGATTCCATAATTCCTTGGATGTTGTATTTTGCCTACTCCTATGCATTCCTTGGATCTCTTGTTAATTATGCTCCTTTTGGTTTCATGTGGTGTTTTGCCCGGAGTGCAAAAGGGCAAGTGTGGGGGAATTTGATGAACACATTTTTATCCACACTTTGCATAATTAATCTTAGCTTTCTTGGACTATAATTGTGATTAAATTCACTGTTTTAATTGGAATTTACCAAATTAGGCTTAATTGGGCTTTAATTGTGAATGTTGTTTAAATTCGGATTTTTAAGCCTACTGATCTACCTGTCTTGTTTTGATGATATCTGGAGCTGCAGGTGTCCGATTTGAGTGATTCCAGTGGTATTGGAAAGCTAACTTCCAGGGCTTTAATTTGATATGCTATATGACTATATTCCAATGAAGCAATTAGGAGCAGTTGCTGTTTCAAAATCGCCTACTGTTGTTGTCTGTCACAAGTCTGAATTTGATTAGTTTGTAATTAGTTTGTGGGCCTGTTTTAATTAATTTCGGCCCAATTAAGGCCTAATCAGATTGTTAGTGATTTAGGCTCTATAAATAGGTGTGTTGCTGAGTAGTTTGAACACTTTTCCCTCATTTTTCAGATTTTAGAAAAAAGACTCTTCACTTTCCCTCTCTTTTTCTCTCTTCTTGCAATTTCGTTTTTGCTCCTTCTTCCTCTTCTTCTTGTATTTTCGGATTCTCCACTTCCTCCATGGCAGGCTGAGCATTGAGGATTGATTCCCAAGTATCATGAGCATTGGATGTTGAGGTTCTTTAATTGAATTTCGAATTTTAATTTTCTGTGCAAATTCATTCTTCTCCTAATCTCTAGAATTCTAGGTTATTGAATCTTGAATTGGATGATTGCTTATTGAATTCGATTTTTGATTCATGATCTGAAATTCACATTTTAGTTTGCTTAATCCTAAAATGTATCTACTGTTTGCTTAATTCAATAGGTTAGGGATTAGGTTCTTGATACAAATTTGCTTAATCTTTGTATGAGATTGTTAAGAATTGATTGATGCTTCATTGATTAATTCGGATTTGCTAAGGAAATTGAAATAAATCTCTGAATCCGTGAGACATCCAAATGCGAATGAGCTTGTGAATCAATCTGTTTTTGTTGAATTGAATTAGGAATTTCGAATTCTATTTTTGAAAATTGGAAATTGTCATGAACAAACAAAATCCCCTGAATGTGTGTGTGAATTACTGTGAAATTGAATTTTTGAATTTGTAATTGGATTCTTTGAGAGAGACGACTTTGGGTTAATCAACCTACTGCACCTTAATTCATTTTATTTGGTTGAGTATGACCTCGATAAACACTGTGTGTTAAGGTTTGGAGTAGTGATGTTTTGAAATATGCGCGTTTATTTGTATGATGTTTCTGACAAGTTTATATGGTTAGAGTAGGAAAGCGTAATCACTTAGCCTATTAATTACTTAATTTAAAATTTAAAATGGGATTGGAAAATGGTATTGTTAGGGCGAAGTTGTTCAAAAGAAAAAGAGGCTTCGCCACTCACTGTACTGCACCTCTTAAATTTTTCGCATTCTCTGTCATTAAGAAAAAAGAAGAAATATATGCGCTTAGGGAAGAGGAAGATGTTTCATACAGAGCCGCACTTGAAGTTGATCAAATATGCTTTTTGTAGTGTATAGTTTGTTAGAAATTTTATTTCTAATAATTAATATGGGCAATATATATTATTTGTAGCATTTATATTAGCTATTTACAATTAGTTGGGCTCAATAAAAGTTGTCTATTTTTTGTGAGCCTTTAGACTGCCAATAGGAAAAACTGATATGGGCTCAAGTAAGTGAAAACCGGATTTGGTCCGTTAGGGATTAATGGGAACCCTGACAGGTTTATAATCCTAAAGTTGGTCATGGTCCCCAATAAGCCAAATCAGAATACGTCTCTCTGTCTCCCCATCAGAAATAGAAATATCCAGTCCAATCTGAGGAGTCCGATGATTTGGCTGAGGAAAATCATTGCACCAAAAGGCTATTTCTCTGCAACCTCCGGTCAACGTCAATGGATACAGGTATGTGTCACTAACCTTAACTCTGTAATCTGACACAACGGTTCTCTATTTGATTAATGAAAATTTTCTATTTGGTTTAAGAAATTTATCCCAACAAGTGGTATCAGAGTCATCGTTGTCGTTAGGTTATGGGGTTCTACAGTGTATCATCTATGTATGATTATTGTGTATGCATTGTTGTTCTACAACTTGTACAAATACCTCTTTTGATTCCATTGTTTTAACTTTTTAAAGAATTACACAGTTTAATTTTTTTTTAAACAATTAAAGGGATCCAATTTTGACTTGATTTGATATATATTCAGTTGTATAATTGGTCATATGGATATAGAATCAATCTTTACATTGGATACAGATTCATTGGCTGAACTTGCGTGTCTGATTCTAATGGGTTCTAAATCTTGTTTTTTTGAAGCTAATAAACCTATTAGTGTACTGTACGTGCATATGGTTAAGTTCTGAATGTTGATTTTTTTTTGTTGTGCGATCTTGATTATTGCAATTGCATTATATTCTGCTGCAATCAATTCTAATTTTTTTCTGTACGATTGTTGCCTTTATTTTCTTTACAACAATGAACCGTGTGAAATTGACAAGCTTTGACACAGAGGCATCAAGAAATAATTATACAGTGTGTGAAAATCTGAGTTTTTTTTTTAATTATTGTTTTCCTCCTATGGACCAACAATTCTTTTTGTGGAAATTGTTTTCAAAATTGTGGTAGTTATCTTCATAATGGCCTCTGCATCATGGTTTCCATGGAGATTTGTTAATGGCTGCTTTCAGGTCTGTTCATTTCAGTTTGCATTTTTTTTTCTCGTTTTTCTGGGAACTGTAGTTATTATGATTTAAAGTCATGATAATTGTCATTTATGAATGACTTGTCCGTTTAGTCCAGTGGTAACTGCCTCGCTTTATTGTCTCTGGTAATCTAAGTTCTAATCTTGATATTGGTATTTTTTCACGTTTTATTTCAATCCAAAGAATATTTTTTTTACCATAAAAAAACGTGAAGAGGGAGCTAAACCCGTGACCTGATGGTTTTAAATTAACCGGTGATCCGCTGCCTCAATATTATGCTTATGCTTGAGTTGATATAATTAAAACATGTTTATGCTGCTAATTTTTTTAAATGCTGCACGTTTATGCGTTTTATACAAATTTTGGTATCAAATTTGAGTGCAAAATTTGGCAGATCACAGACCCTCTTTATTAATTAATTTGTCTAGTAATTTTTTAATTAAATTAGTTGATGTAAATATTGTCAAAACAATCCCTGTTATAGAAATTGATTTAATTAAAATTACATGGATGTTAGTATGTGATTATTTGTGCATTTTGTGCTCATCCCAAAGGAAGACACAATTTGGCCAAATAATAGCATGCATGTGATGATAAATATGTGACAATTATAAAGTTATATTCATGTGAGTAATAGTCGGTCCAAAGAAAGACTATTATTTGACAGAATTAATTGTCAATATTTGATTGTTGCATTGAGAGTACCACTTACAAATTAATTTGTATGTCCAAAGACTAAAAATTAATGTTGTGCTCGGTATCTTATAATGGGTCTATCATGTAAATTATCTGCACATATTTTTTTAACATATTATTAATTGTATCTATATTCTCTTACAGTTGTTGTTGCTAGTGCTGTTAACTCATCTACTCAAATTAATTGTATCCTCATGCTTAATGGGACAAACTTTAAGGTCTGGAAGGAAGCAGTCGAGATAATTCTTAGCTGCATGGATCTTGATCTAACACTTCGGGTTGAGAAACCCACTCCAACTCCGGAGACGCCGAAGGAGGATAAGGTTGAAAAGTGGGAACGCTCAAAACGAATGTGTCTAATGATCATGAAGCCTCTATTGTATTAGGTATTAAGATATTAAGAGATCGTTCTCATGGTTTCTTAAGGTTATCACAAGAGAGCTATATCGATAAAGTTTTAGATAGATTCAGCATGAAAGATAGTAAACCAGAAGATACCCCTATAGCCAAGGGAGACAAATTTAGCCTCAAACAGTGCCCTAATAATGACCTTGAAAGAAATGAGATGCAAAAGATTCCCTATGCTTCAGCTATGGGAAGTCTAATGTACGCTCAAGTTTGTACCCGTCCCGATATTCATTTGTAGTGGGAGTTTTTGGGAAAAACTTAAGTAATCCTGGGATGCAGCATTGGAAGGCAGTAAAGCGTGTAATGCGCTATTTGAAGAAAATAAAAGGGTATATGCTCACTTATCAAAAGTCTGACAGTTTAGAGATCATTGGGTACTCTGACTCTGATTTTGCTGGGTGTCAAGACAGTAAACGTTTTACGTCAGGATACATCTTTATGTTGGCTGGAGGAGCTATCTCTTGGAAGTCTGTTAAACAGACTATTATAGCTTCTTCAACCATGGTTGCGGAGTTCATTGCTTGTTTTGAGGCATCCAACCATGGGATATGGCTGCGAAATTTTGTCACTAATTTACGTGTGGTCGATGCCATTTAAAATCTATTGTGACAATAACTCAGCAGTTCTTTATTCCAATAACAATAGGAGTACAACCAAGTCAAAATTCATTGATATCAAGTTTCTGGTTGTCAAGGAAAGAGTTCAGAATAAGCAAATTTCCATAGAACATATAGGGACTGACTTTATGCTAGCTGATCCACTTACTAAGGGTTTAGTGCCTAGAGGTTTTCATGAGCATATTGCTCATATGGGTGTAATTCCTGATAATACCTTAGTTTAAGTGGGAGTCCCATTTATACTATATGTTCTGATTGTTTTTCTTATTTTCTAAAGAATAAGTTGATGTTTGTCATTTTGCTCTAGCTTATTTTGTGCAATAATTATATTGCATTTTGAATTGATCTCTATAAAGAATAAAGTTTGGACTAGTTGGAAATAGACATGACTAAGATCGCATTGCATGTAATTTCCATGCCACTTATCCATATTTGATCTATGTCATTGAGTACATACAATTGTGGTGATCATTGTGGTTTAGTCACATTGGGTTATGATTAAAGATGCAGTGGTTCCCTGTTGTTGTATGAGATGAACCAGATTGTTTAAGGGTTAGTCTAAAGTAAGTAGCATACGGTTGCGCGCCTAAAGAATTTTGTGATATAAATGCTTAAATGAATATTAAGCCCAAGTGGGAGATTGTTAGAAATTTTATTTCTATTAATTAATATGGGCAATATATATTTGTAGCATTTATATTAGTTATTTACAATTAGTTGGGCTCAATAAAAGTGGTCTAATTTTTGTGAGCCTTTGGACTGCCAATAGGAAAAACTGATATGGGCTCAAATAAGTGGAAATCGGATTTGGCCCGTTAGGGGTTAATGGGAACCTGACAGGTTTATAATCTAAAGTTGGTCATGGTCCCCAATACGCCAAATCAGAATATGTCTGTCTCCCCATCAGAAAGAGAAATATCCAGTCTCATCTGAAGAATCAGGTGATTTGGTTGAGGAAGATCATTGCACCAAAAGGCTATTCCGCTGCAACCTCCGGTCAACGTCAATGGATACAGGTATGTGTCACTGACCTTAACTCTGTAATCTGACACAACGGTTCTCTGTTTGATTAATGAAAATTTTCTATTTGGTTTAAGAAATTTATCCCAACATAGTCATTTTTTTTTGTTATTTTTGTATTGAATCTACTCCATGGCCTGTATGTTTTCCCTTTCTCAATTTCTTCCCTTGCACAGGCCTTTATTTGGAAAGAACTGGTGCAGTGGATTAATGTTGTCTGTATGTGCAGGCTAGGGAACGACAGAGGAGAGAGAAGAATAACATCTTGCAAGGGAAGCCGCTGAAGCTGAGAGGAAGCGCAAGGAGGAAGAGGAGGCTCATGAAAGAGCAGCACATGAAGCTACAGAGAAACAAGCTGCATTAGCTAAAATGCGTCAAGAGAAAGCTCAGTCTCTTGGTGAAGAACCTGAAAAGGGACCTAATGTTACACAGGTAAAGTATATGAAGATTTAGTCAAGATTTCATTTCTCCCTTAGTGCCTTTACCCTGTACTTGGCATGTTTCATTAGTTCATATATCTGTTCAACTTATATAGTTTTACTTTTATGTGAGATCTTAAGTTTTAATTCAATGGTTTCACTTATATGTAATATCTTTACTTCTGCTCCTTTGTTTATAAACTACTTTACCTTCCCTTTTAGTTCCTCATTTTTTTCTCAGTTTTGTTTTTGTTTAATTATGGGGCAATGTTCATGACATTGGGGCTTAACTTACATCTTGATTACTACTGTAGGCCAAGCAATCGGGGCTTTCGTATTTCGAGCACAAAGGATTGTGCTTATTGTTGAGCATCATATTTCGGTAAGGGTCTCATTTTCATTTTACATACTCCATTGTTCTTAATAAATCAGTTGTTGTTTTTGATTGATTGAGATAAGGAGTGTTAGGGACGATTATTGCTCAGTTTCCTTCATGTGGTACCAAAGTTGGGAGCGGCCGGAAGACACGGATACGGCAAGAACAGTGTACAAAATTGATGCTAATTCCCTAGGAACAGAAGTTGCAGCTGAGTCTGTTGCTGCTCTTTCTACTTGCTGGGATGTGCTTGCAGCAAATTTTCATCATCAAACTTGGCGGCAGATGCTACCCCTTCTAATGCCATCTTGACATTCTAAATTTCCATAGAAAATATTTAAGGCAGTGAACCAAAGAATATTAACTTGATACACATGCTTGGTATTAATACCTAAACCATTATGTCACATGTACATGGATTTGAACTTGATGTTTTTTCCTCCTAATATATTACTTAAAGCAAAATATGAGTTTTTAATATAGTAAAAGTTTTTGGGAAATTATGGTATGATATTTTAGCAGGTTTTCATCATCACACATAGCTGCAGATGAGTCTAATTTTATTGGCATATCGACATTCATTTAAATTTCTATTGGTATTGAAGGTGGGAGCGATAGTTGTTTATATTCTAAAATAAGGATAATAATTAACTAAAATGATTTAGATGCATATCAGAGACTGTAGTTTTATTAGAATGACATAAGAAACAATCTTTATATCATATGATATTGTGTGTTTGTGTTATTGTAGATAGTAGATACATGTATGTATGTTGTCATATATTTTGTAAATATGAGAAAATCACTCTGTATGGACCACCATACTTTTATTCTGAGTTGATGCACAACTCAATTGTATTAATACCATGAACTTCCATTTTTGGAGTCAGAAGCATTCGAATTTTAGTATGCTATTGAATTGAATTTTACTCCCAGCAGCATTTTCCAAACCAGAAGCTTTTGCAACAGACTCAACTAACAAGTATAGAGGTTCTTACTCTGCTTCTTGCCCATTCTACTGTTCCTACCCAGGATACCAGGTAAAATTTAAACTGGAAATTAACACTTAAACTTTAATTAATTTTTCATAGATAAGATTTCATTTCTCTTAGTGCCTTTACCCTTTAACCATGCATATGGCCTTTTTTCTGTTTTTGATGCAGACTTTGGATATCAAACTCTTGGTTTGAGTCACCATTTGAGTCTTCCTTGCTCTTCTGAGATGGAGAAGTTTTACGAAATTCAAGAATCTGTTCCATGTAAAATTCGACCTCAAAGAGGCTTTTATTACAAATAAAAATAAATTCACCCAATAAGCATTACAAAGAGTGTTTAATAAAAATCTTATTTGTATTATGTCATTACTCATTACTATAGATTACAAATCATGTAGCGGCCCTGCAATTTAATGAAGTACCAATTGGTGAACCGTTCTCATTTGTTATCATGATCTGCACATTTCAGGAAAGAAGAACTCGAATTAGTGCAAGAATCAGGAAATTGCAATCTAACACTCTCACAAAGCACATCTATATTGCTGAGTCAAGCTTCATATGGAATTTGATTACTTGATTCATCTCTTTTAGCAGCAAACAAGCACAACATATTTGTAATGCTTCTCTCATTGGTCGAATTGAATGCATATTAACCTTTCTTGAATCCACAGATTTCTAGGTATTACACTTAATGATTTGTTTATTAGTATAATCACAAATTATTACAAAAATAACCTACTATTCAAGCTAGATGAGGCATAAACTTTATTTGAAAGTTGAAACCACTTCAATTAATACAATATACCACAACTTACTTCTTATTTGTCTTTCCTTCTTGCTAATGCAGAAGTTGGCTGTGGTAAGAAGGTGATTGGATGGGGGGAACAAGTTAGTTTAACGGTTGTGATGGAAATGGGTAATGAAATTTGAAGTAATTTGTGGCATTGGCATTGGAAGTAATTTATAATATGCATCGGTGTGATTTAACTTCTTAGTTTGTAGCAGGGCTGACTGATGGTGAGATTTGTTAACGTTAGCGGTAGTTAGATTTTGTGGACAAGATATTATGATTACTTACATTTTGCGGACAAGTGCTTGTATTTTTTTCCTGGGTATGATTATTATTATTTTGAAAGGATCCTTTCACTATGCCACAAAACCCCTTTTACCGCGCCCCATTTACCACAGTGGTTTTAAGGAACCGGGGTAAAATTCCATATAACAAGCATTTACCGCGGTTCCGTAAAACAACCATGGTAAATGGGATTATGTAAGCAAAAAAAAATAAAAAATAAAACTCAATTACCGCGGTTCCGAAAAGGAACCGCGGTAAATAGCATGACGTGAAATTATTTTTTTTAATTGTTTTTTTTAATTAACTTGAGTATTTACCGCGGCCGTTTAACGGAACCGCGGTAAATGGGTTTAAAAAAACCCTAAACCCTTTCTCCCCCCGCGTCCCTTCCTCCCTTCTCCTTCTTCTTTTCTTCTTCCTCTTCCCTCACTGGCCGCCGTCGCCCTCCCCTGCCGTCGCCGTTATCCTCTGCTGGTGCGCCGCCATTGAAGCCTTTCCTCTCCGCCGTTGAAGCCTTTCCTCTCGGTTGGGTGTCGCGCAGCTACGGAAGGAAGGTGTCGTCCCGACGCTTTGGGGGTCGACAACTACAACCTTCTCTCGCCTTAACAGGTTCATTTCCTCTCTCTCTCTCTAAGGTTTTCATACTTCAATAAATGCCTCTGATTCTAATTCTGATTCGGTGACCCAGCAAGAGTTGGTGAAGGTGCTGTTGGATAATGGCCAAGGTCACTTGTTTCGCGATTGGCAAGGTCCCGACGTCGACGATAACGAGAAGAAAGCATTCTTTGACTAGGTTTGCTTTCATCATTCACTCATAGATCTGCTCCTTCATTTTCCTTCTCACTTTCTGTCTTAAAACGGCACTGCGTTTTTCATTAGCTGATTCGACTCAATTCGAGCTACCTTGGTGGCTTGGAAGCATACATCAAAAACGCTAAGCGACTCTTGGCTAATTCTAAAGCTGGAAAGAACCCTTTTGATGGCTTCACACCTTCCGTAAGTGATAATATGATTTGATTTTGAAAAGATTGATTATTCCTCTTTATATTTTGAGCATTGCACATCTGAAGTATATGCCCATGCTTAATTTGTGGTGTTTGAAATGATATTATTGGCATGCACCTTGGGCTTTGGCCTCTTGCTGGTCCTGAGTAATTGTTTTGTGAGTTGTGACCATTTGAAAGGAGAAGGGTGTGGAATTGGGTTCAGTAGAACAGGACTGTGGATAGAATCAAAAGGGGGGAGGGAGAACTTGAGTAACTCATATTAATTTGTCTAATGGTTTAATTTGTGACCTTAGCGGTCCCATGTTTTTTGTCTCTGATTTTCTAAAGAGTGGTTTCCTTTTATTACCCAAACATGTAAGAGCTATGATTGCAAAACTAAGTTATCTTCTTGATTGAATTATCAAGAGAAGTTACAGGATATTTGAATTGATTAGCGTGGCTCACGGAGCTTACCTCATCCAAGTCATTAATAGAGACCTTCCTTGTCCCCTATCCCCCTTGCTAATGAAGTCAATTATTGAAACGACAGATAGAAAGATGCCATGATCAACCTTCTTTATCAATACTTATATGAATAAGTCTTTTCCATACAGGTCATTTCCTTTAAAATAGATGCAACCCCATATGTCTCTAATATTTCATTCCTAGTCCTACCTTGTCTTGTGTGACCTCTATCTAATAGAAAGTGTGTGAATTACCTTCAATGGCTTCAGGATATCTTTCTTCTACTAGAGATGAATTTGAAAGAAGTTTAACTATGTCCTCATCTAAGTCATTTTGATATTGGCAAATGGCTTTTTATTTTCAATTCAGGTTGGAGAGGGTGGCACCCAACTTTCAGGGGACAAAAGCAAAGAATTGCTATATATATATATATATGTAAGTTATCTTGTTCCTCAGGCACATATATGTAAATCTATTGCAGGATGCAACTGCTTGGCTAGAATACTTTTGATTTAAAAGCTTTGGAGAGCAATGGTACACCTAAGTCAGATGCCTTAATCTAGCAAGGGTCATTTAAGGTAGTTATTGCAATCTGAAAAGTTCTACTTATGTCAGTCCATCTGTTTCAATTGAAAACATTTCAGCTCATTGAATGCATTCATGTGCTAAACCATGCTCTTTAATTCAATCATATTTGTATATCAATGTTGATTCTAACCTCGGTTAGCCTTCTGCTTGGAATCATTTTTTCCCTTTCAAAACACCATATGGAATATGTTTAAACTTCCTGTTGAGTTAACATGTTATATTACAAGAGATCCTTGTATATATGACTCCACAAGTCAAGGCACCAAAGTCTAAACGTTAAGAAGTTGACTGAATAATGGGCAAACCTGTTTTGTTTATCTTTTTGAAATAGAGCAAAATAAAATAGAGGAAATGGGAGAAGGCTTTGAAGTACTTTGGAGTGTAAATGACTAAGATAACAAAAAATGAGCATCGGAGTAGCCTTATATTATATTATTTTGTATGCTAGGACACCCACTAATATAACTTATAAAAATGAAATTTATAATTGTTGGTGCTATTGCTCTAAAGGGAATTAGAGGGTTTCTTTCATATTTGGTAGCTCTTTTGGAGCTTTCCTAGTGGTTTATAGTCAGATTTTCTATCGGAATTCATAATTATCTCATGTGCTTATTTTTTAAAATTATGGCTCTTTGTTTGTTGCTTGACAGGACCATGGAGACTCTGTTGAACTTGATGGATTTGACATAGACTATGGGGTGAGAATAGTTTTTAGAAGAAAAAGTTTATAACTTATAATATATTTCTATTAGTTTTAAGAAGTGTCTTCCCTGTATTTGAGGTGTATTAATGTTTTATCATGGCTTTCCTTTTCAGAATGATGTTTTGACTGTAAAACTTGGGGATTTGGGCACCTATGTATTGAACAAACAAACACCAAATAGACAACTTTGGCTGTCTTCTCTTGTGAGGTATCAGATTAAGTGTGTCTATGGCAGTATGGTTATGTGCTTAATTTTAGTTACTTTTTAGCTAAGAAAACTTTTTGTAATAGTTAATATGTTTGTTCTATTTGAGAATAGTTAATATGTTTCTGTTCTGTTCTGATAGCAATAATAAACCTCTAACCTTTTCAGCAGGTTTGGTCCCCCATTTTCCTTTTTAAATTTTTGTGCATGCAATCTGTTGAGAATTCAAATGAGTGATCAAGTTTTAAAATATCAAGCAAACAATTGTGCTTGTTTTTTAACCCAAGGTTTTCATTTTCAACCATTGTATGGCCAAGGTGGTACATGTCAATGTCAGTATCTAATTGCTCCTTTACAGTATTTATTCCTAAATTATGTTTAGCTAGTCAACTTGATTATGAGAAATATTCCTTGAGGGAATAAAGGTGCAGTAAAAAACAGATTGTGTGTATTAAATCAAGTTATAGTCAAATATAGTTGTCAAATTGATGTCCTATTTATGTATGACAACATATCTCTTGATAATTTATAAGCTTTACAAAACAGGTAAATGCTTTGAATCAAAACTGGTTTTACTATTGGGATTTTTAGGAATTTTTAATATAACAGATAGGTATTAACTATGAATAGCTACGAAAAGGGATTTTTTTTACCGCGGTTATGAAGGCCAACCGCGGTAAAAAGTTAGCTAAAAAATCACACGGTTAACAGCCTATTACCGCGGCTGATTTTTGGAACCGCGATAAAAAACCAACACCTATTATCGCAGTTTCGAAAATCAACCGCGGTAATAGGCTTTTATCCCACTGTGCTACACCGCGATTCTACCCGCGGTAAAAAGACTTTTTAACCGCGGTAAAAAGGGTTTTTTGGCATAGTGTTTTTATTATGTTAAAATTACTTTGTCTATAGGGAAGCTATGAATTGATGTATTTTTCCATTTCTATAAGATAATGAGGATTGTAAATATATTTAAGTATTGATTCCTACCTAAATCGCAGCCTTCTTCAAATTAACCCATATAATGGTTTAATACATTATAAGGTATATACTTCCTAATTATTTAGTGTTTTTGTCCAAGTGAAAGCAAGAAGTTGAGTTATCAAAATTCTTTGTAAAACTATAGTATATTGTAATGTTTTGAGAATGAAAAAGAAATTATGAAATCTAAAACATATCTTGATACAATAAAAAATAATAGAAATCTATTTATTGGAACTATGAAGTATCTAAAGGTGAAAAGGCTTAGACAATCACATACACATATATATAAAAAATTCAAAGTGATAAAAAATAATTTGTATGATTGTTACAATTGTTTTTTATTTACTTTGTAAATCCAAAATGAATAAGTAACAAAAATCCAGCAGTGACAATTGTAAGGATCAATCTAAGATTTAACTAACTTAATTAAATTTATTTAAATTGTAATCATGGAATAAATCAAATCATTAATCATTTATTATAATGATTTTAAACTTATTAATCAAGATTAATATTACACGTAAATATGATATATATATATATATATATAATATCGATGTTTCTAACATGTGCAACATTGCATGGATTAAAAAATCAAAAGTTGAAATATTTTATTAGAAAATGTAACTATTACAATATTCAATACATTGGTAATATAAATGTTAAATTTTCCTATAAAATATTTTCAATTTTGATTTATTAATGCACATGTTAGAAAAAATGAAAAATCGTGTGTGTGTATAACTTCCAAAAGCAATTGAAATTAAAAATATAACTGAATCAATATATTATTATTATTTTATAAAAAAAAGAATCAATTTAATTTTATTTTATTTAATATAGTAAACATATATAATTTTCGGATGATCATTCTACATAAAAGCATAGATAATCTATTTATAATAATTCAAATGGGTATGAACAATTCCAAATTAGTTTTGATCTGCTTTTTAAAAAAAAGATTTCCTTTGGCCTTTCTTGTTTCTCCTTCCGCCCATGGCATCTCCCTCGGATGTCAACATGCAACCAGAGCCTCCTGATGGTGTCCCTCAACCCACGGAGAAGGCTTCCTTCAAGGATACATTAATGGGAATACAGGACTCCAGTGTCTCAAACGCGAAAGTCGACCTCATAGGTAATAATCTCTTTAGGATTGAGCATGAGGATGGTAATCGGTTGAAACCACGGTGCTATGTAGCAAATTCTGTTTTGGATAATCTTAGAAGGTCTTGGAATCATGCTGTGATTATTAAACTGCTAGGTAAAGATATTGGTTATATAACTATGAGTTCAAGATTGAAGAAGCTGTGGCATTTGTCAGGAGGATATGAATTATTGGATGTTGGTAATGGATATTTTGTTGCCAAATTTGACAATCTTGATGACAGAAATAAAGTGATCAATGAAGGTCCATGGATGATCTTTGATCACTATCTTTCTGTGCGTTCTTGGGCTCCAAACTTTGTCTCCAGTGAGGTGTCTATTGGTAGCACCATGGTCTGGATCAGGTTTCCCAATCTTGGCCTTGAATATTATGATGAAAGCGTGCTCTTGGCCTTGGCTGCTGCGGTTGGTCGACCCATTAAGGTAGATAACACAACTCTAAACATTACAAGGGGCAGGTTTGCCCGAGTTTGTGTCGAAATAGATCTGCATGAGCCTGTAATTGGAAAGGTTTGGCTTGAAGGACATTGGTACAAGGTTGAATATGAAAGCCTTCACCTAATCTGTGGTAACTGTGGTCATTATGGGCATACAACAAGGTTCTGTTCCAAGACATCTACCACTCAATCAGTTCCTCAAGAGCAGAATTTGGAGACTGATGGGTTAGCTAATAAGCTAGATGCCACCAAAATAGCTTCTAAGCCTCCCACTTTTGGTTCTCAAGATTCTCTTCATGGTGACTGGTTGGTGGTGAGTAGAACCAAAAAGAGCAAAAACAAGATTCAAGGTAAGGGGGCCCCCTCTCTTCAAAGATAATCAAACATCAGTTGGCAAAAGTAAAGGGGGGGAGAAGGTTTCTAAAGTTGGGCAGGGCCCTAGCAATCCAGTCCCAAAGACACACTAAGACAGCATGGACAACACACAAATGGTTTTTCAGAGCAATGCCTTATCTTCAGCAATAACAAATAATCCCAGGAAGAAGAGACATAGAGTTGAGGCTCCCCCAAGGTTTCCTCTTCAACTGGCCAGGAAACAATCCAGGCTTTGGCTCAAGACCATGGGTCAGCCAGGGATAAGGCTGTGGTACATCCGTTTGGGATTCAAACAAGTATGAATGTCGACATCTTAGCTCCAAATCGTATGCGGTTTAGGGATGAAGATGATCCATCTAGCCTGGACTCCTCACAGTTGATGGTTGTATCCCAAGGACATGACACCCCTGGGGAGAAAGTTGCACAGATGGCTTATGAGCTCTCTTTGGCCAAAAAGGATTAATCAGGTTTACTTTATCCTGTTTTCTTTCTTTTTTTAGTTTAATCATGAATTGCTTCAAAGATTTTGTAGCCTTAGCTTGGAATGTCAGAGGTGCTGCCAACAGGAGGAGTCACAGGCACATTAAAGATTTAATCAGAAAACACAACCCTGAGGTTGCTATTATTATGGAAACTCACACTCCATATCAACAGACTAGCTCTTTCTGGCAGAGTATTAATTATGATCCAGTGGCTATTGAAGATGCCAATGGGCACATGGGAGGCATTTAGTTCATGAAGAAGACTAATTCCAACCTTACCTTCACTGTTCTTGATTCCCACCCCCAGGCAATCACTGTGCAGGTTTCAATTAATGACTCAAGATGGATCCTAACTGGTGTCTATGCTAGCCCAGCCCTGTCTCTTAGGAATCAGCTGTGGAATCACCTTCAGAACATCAGAACCAGTTTTGACAGCCCCTGGCTTCTTCTGGGAGGTTTCAATGACATCATTTTGTCATCTGAGCAAAGGGGAGGTAGCTTCTCAATCTCAAGAGCCACTGCTTTTTCAAACCAATTAGACAGTTGCAATCTTCTAGATTTGGGGAGCTTTGGCTCCAAATTCACTTGGAGTAGAAGATGCATAGGTGGAAATATTGGGTCCACAAGAGGCTAGATAGGGGATTGGCTGACCCTTCTTGGAGACTGACTTTCCCTTCAGGCTCTGTTGAAAACTTATGTAGACTCTACTCAGATCATCATCCTATCTTGTTGAGGTGTGGTAGCAAAGCTTCTAGTCAAGGTGAAAAACCTTTTAGGTTCCTTGCTTCCTGGGCTTCTCATCCACAGTATGCTCCTCTGGTCAACAAAACTTGGAGCATTTCTGAACATAACATTCTCCAATGCCTATCAGATGTTAAGGAAGCTTCAATCAAATTTAATAAAGAGGTGTTTGGATCCATCCTTGCTAGGAAAAAGACTCTAGAGAAAAGAATCAGAGGTATTGAGAGGAGTCTGGAAGAAGGAACCTCAGATAGTCTCCTTCAGCTTCATGGTTGCCTCCTTCAAGAGTATAATAATGTTCTGTTTCAAGAAGAAGTTCTCTGGTTCCAAAAATCTAGGGAGAAATGGGTGAGGTTTGGAAATAGGAATACCTCCTTTTTCCATGCCCAAAAAGTGATCAAAAGAGCTAGGAACAAAATCAAGGGCCTATTCCTCCCTAGTGGGGCTTGGTGTACTGATGATGAGTCTCTCCAAAGGGAAGTTGTATCCTTTTTTAAAGATTTATTTTGTAATGTCTCAACTATCAATGCCTACATTGAATCCCCTCACCTCCCTAGGCTATCCCAATCAGATATGGAGGGCCTAATGGCACCTATATCTAAGGAGGAGGTTTTTAAAGCCTTGAACTCCATGAAATCCTATAAGGCCCCTGGGCCTGATGGGTTTCAAGCTATTTTCTTCAAATTATATTGGGATAGAATAGGAGATGATGTGTGGAAATTTGTTAAAGATGCTTTTATCACTGGGTCTATTCCATACTCAGCTGCTGAAACTCTTATTGTTTTGATTCCCAAAGTGGACAGACCTAATTCCTTTAAGGAATATATGCCTATTAGTTTATGTAATTTCCTTTACAAAATTGTATCTAAGGTTCTGGTGAATAGACTTAGGCCTATTTTGCAGGATATTGTTAGTCCCCTGTAGGACAGCTTTATCCCTGGGAAAAGCACTGCAGATAATGCTATAATTCTTCAGGAGATGATTCATCAAATGAAGAAATCTAAGAGGAAAAAAGGTGATATTATTTTTAAACTTGACCTGGAAAAGGCATACGATAGAGTTGACAGGGGCTTCTTGGGTAAGGTTTTACATGAATTTGGCTTTATTGCTAATATTATCTCTCTGATTCTCAATGGCCTTTCAGCTACATCTATCTCTCTTCTCTGGAATGGTAAGAAGTGCTCCCCCTTTGTCCCCAAAAGGGGACTGAGGCAGGGTGACCCTCTTTCACCCTACCTTTTTGTGCTATGCATGGAAAAATTAGGTGAAATGATTAATGATGCAGTTAGAAATGGCTCTTTATGTCCTATTAAGACCTCTCCTCATGGTCCTAGTATTTCTCACCTGTTTTTTGCTGACGATGTTTTGTTGTTTGCTAAGGCTAAACCATCTCAGGTTAGGACCTTGTCTCATCTTGTTTAGCAATTTTGTTCCTTCTCTGGGTTTAAGGTAAATATTGACAAATCCAGAGCTTTTTGCTCACCTGCCACTCTAATGACCAGACAACAGAAACTGTCCCAAATAACAGGCATTAGGCTCACTGGTTCTCTTGAGAAGTATCTGGGGTTCAAGATGTTCCTCTCAAGACCTGTCAAAGCTGATTTTCAAGATATATTAGACAAAGTCAATAACAGGCTTGCATCATGGAAAGGGAAATTACTTAATAAACCTGGTAGACTCACTCTGGTGATTTCAGTCATGTGCTCCATCCCTACATATACTATGCCGATCAATTGGCTCCCTGAGAGTATCTGCAACACATTAGATAGGTATGCTAGGGAATTTTTATGGAAAGGAAACAACAATACTGGCATCCACTTAGTGAATTGGGAGACTATATCCAGCCCTAGGAAATGGGGAGGCCTTGGAGTCAGAAGAGCTAGGCTGCAAAACATATCTCTACTGGGTAAGATTGTTTGGAATGTTCTCCAATAGGATGACTCCAAACTTTGGGTCAAAGTCCTCTGTGCTAAATATGGGGGTGGCCATAACATTTTCAAACCATCTTCAAGTGCTTCTGTTATTTGGAAATCAGTCCAGAAGGATGCAAGTTGTCTTCAAGAGGGTTTTACTGCTAGACTGGGTGATGGGGATTCTAATTTCCTTTTTGACCACTGGCTACCACCTAGGCCTATTTGCAGGGAGGTTGACCTCATCAACATTCATGACTTGGAGTTAAAGGTTAGCAATGTCTGGAATGGTTTTGGTTGGGAACTACAGCAACTTTGGACTCCTCTGCCACCTCACATTGTGCAGAAAATTACCAGCATTAAACCAGTTTTGACTACTGGCATCCCTGATGTCATCTCCTGGGGCTCCTCAATGAATGGGAATTACACGGCTCGAGATGGATACAAATGGCTATGGGATAAGCAAACTCAGCAGACCTCAGATAAGCATTGGAGCTGGATATGGAAACTACATTGTAGTGAGTCTGTAAAATTCTTGGTTTGGCTTGCTGCCAGGGAGAGGTTACCCACCAAACAGCTCTTGAGTCACAGGAATATCACTGCCTCATCCACCTGCTTTCTTTTTCAAAGCCATGAGGAAGATGTTCTCCACTGTCTCAGGTCCTGCCCTGCTGTGAGCAGAATTTGGGATGGTCTTGGTTTCACCAACCACCCTATGTTCCTGACCATTTCAAATTCTTATGATTGGCTTCATTGGGCTAGCCACAAATTTGGTTCCCTATTCTTAGCTGCCCTTTGGGAAATCTGGATTGCAAGAAATCAGAGAGTGTTTCAAGGATCAACCTTATCTTACTCCCACCTCATCTGGAAGATTGATAGCCTTGCTAAAGTGTTTGCTTCTGTTTTCTATCCTGGTCCTATTCCTCTCAGCTCTGACCCTCGGATGATTAAGTTGATTGCGCCTCTGGATGACTTCTTAGCTTTAAATGTGGATGGCAGCTGTAATTCTACTGCTAATACTGCTGGCTTTGGTGGCCTTCTTAGAGACAGTAGGGGTAATTGGATCAAAGGTTTCTTTGGTTCTATTTCAGTCTTGGACATTACTCTTGCTGAACTTCAGGGGATCTCTCAGAGTCTTCAACTTGCTTGGAGACTTGGCTTGAGGAAAATTCACTGCTGGTCTGACTCAACCACAGCAATTTCTTTAATCAAGGGCCCTGTGCCTCAGTATCACCAATTTGGGGGGCTCATCCAGAGTATCAAAAACATGCTTTCTCAGGATTGGATTTTAGTCTTTGATCATATTCATAGGGAGGGTAATCAATGTGCTGATTATTTAGCTAAGAGGGGAGCTTGTTCTCAATCCCCATCCATAGTTGTTTTAGATAATGGTGATGAGTTGTTGGAGCTTCTCTCAGCTGATACTAGGGGCGACCTCTTTCCCAGGGGTAGCCTTGGTTGATTTGAACTTGTTTTGTATCTTTTCCTTTCTTTTTCTTAATTCCATTATTGTTACCAAAAAAAAACTATCACTAATTTCATGTGATAAAAGGACACCTTTTAAATTTCAATGTAGATTAATTATTTCTATTATTTTTTAATAACCTTTTAAACTTTAACTTAGATTAATTATTTTCTATTATTTGTTCATTTACAATGACAATAAATAAAATCAGAAGCAATGATTTAATTTACTGGTTAAAATATAGGAAAATTCTTAATAATAATTAATTTATGAGATAAATTAAATTCCACAAGGCAAAAATTACACTTTAATTCTTTTTAAATATAAATTTTGGTTATTAATGTATTGTTTAGTTATAAAAAATTAATAAAAATGAATAACTTTTTTAAATTGATTTGAGATTATATTGATAGAAGTTTTCTTTTCTAATTTTTCTTATAAATGTTTTTACAGGCCATGGGGAATAAATCGTTATGTAGAAATTCATTGATTTTTAAATAATAATTTAGTATGTATATATATATATATATATATGTTAAAAGGTAAATATAATTCATCAAACATTAAAAATTTACATAAAATGCTTTAATATTTAAATTATAGGGGTAAATGCTTATAATAAGTATGAATAAAAATGAGTTTAATATATATAAACCGTCAGTGTAAAGAAGTTTTACACGGACATCCAATGATTAGTTGTCACATCATTTATTGAATTTAATAAATATGAGGTGTCACATTCAAGTTGAAAACTACCGCGGGACACGATTGGATATATGTGTAAAACTTCTTTACATTGACAGGTGTATACCAATTAAATTCTAAATTTTTTTCTTGAAAACACATTTATATCATGATCATATATTAATTATTTTCAATTGTTCTCTCATTTGCAATGAAAATAAATAAAATTAAGGGGCAATCATTTAAATTACATGTTAAATTTTATATGTATAATCTAATAATAAATATTATTTTTTTAATAAAATAAATCACACCGCATGATTTATTCGAAGGTATTGATTTCACTTTATATGATTGTGGTCTCAGTTTTTCTCTCATTCTGATATTTGATTATGCAATGAGGATTTGTTATATGATTTATTTTACTTATGTCACTATTCAATAATCATAAGAAATTTATTAATAGTATTACTCCATAGAATAAAAGTTATAATCTATTCAAGCAATTCGTGATTAACAATAAGTAAGTTGAATCTATCTATTGCATGAACATAATGAAGTGGAAAGCAAATGGTAGAAAAGAGTGAAACACTATAAATTATTAATCTTTGATTTCAATGAAATTATTTACATCAAATTATAATTGATTATTGCCTAAAATTATTCTTTTTAAAATTTCTATTATTTAAATATTTTTTCTTTTTTATTTTAATTTAATAATTATTGTTATAATTATTTTTACAAGTATTTTTAATTAAATCTAATACTCAATTCTCTATTATTTTCCTCATATTCTCGCCTCGTGCATCACATGGGTTCCCGCTAGTAAATATATAAACATATATAGATTATAAATGTATTGGTGTCATATTTTTTTAATAGAAATATTCTATTTATTGAATTTATTAATTACCATATTAGAAGATTGTCACTCTTAGAGCATCCACATCGCATGCTCGGGACGCAATGCATCCAAGGAAGCATCGATGCTTCATGGGAAATGAGCGTTGCAAGCATCAGTCTAGAGGTGCTTCCTGGACTTCAATTGCTTGCTAAAGTAACGTTCAAAAGCCTTAAAAAAATAAAGGTAAAATATGTTTTAGTCCCTGTAAATGGCCTGCGTTTTGTTTTTAGTACTCGTAAATGTTTTTTTTTCTTTTACGTCCTCACAAGTGCGATTATATTTTTAAAAATGGTCCTTGTCGTCAAACCTCCAGTTAACTTTAACGGTTCTTCCTCTTCTCCTCCTTCTCCTTGTCCTCGTCCTCCCCTTCTTCTTTCGCTTCTCCTTATCACCTCCTCCTCCCTCTTCTTCTATTCTCCCTCTCCTTCTTCTTCTTCTTCTTGTCACCTCCTCCTCCCCCTGTTCTTTTATATCATGTTCTCTTTTTTCTGCACCATATATGCCTTTTCTGGAAAAAAGCAGGAGAGTTTGAAAATGAGCTCAAATTAAATTGTACCTAAAATAGGAGAATTTCAAAAAGGAGCAAAAGGAGGGAGAAGGAGGAGGAGATGGAATGACAAAAGGATGAGTAGAAGGAGAATGAGCAGCACCTATGATGACATAAATATATTTAAAAATAATTCATTTACGAATATTAAAAACAAAACCTAAATTGTTAGTCATTAACAAAGTTATAATGGCAGGGATGTATTTAAAAAAATCGCATTTGAAAGGACATAGAAAAACAGTTACGGGGACTAAAAGCAAAACTCGGATAATTTGCAGGGACTAAAGGAAAAACAGTTACTTACTTTGTAATTTTACCATTGCTTGCAACGATTGTTTTGCTTTTACCATTGTATATAAATAGGGATAATTTAAAAGAAAAATTACACAACTAAACATCTCAAACTTCTCTCACTATCGCTCTAAAAAATTTCTCAACTTCTTCAATTGATTCAAACCAAAAACCTTGGTTTAATATGATATCAAATTATCAACAACCCACAAATCCAAATTTCTAAAATACTCCCAATTTATCCAATTCAGAAAATATTCCCAACTAGACATGGATTTGCGCGTTGTGTGGTAGAATATGTGATTTTATAAATATATTCAATTAAAATCTAAAATGTTAAGTATATCAAATATAAATATCATAATATCTATGTTTTAAAATTAGTTGAATAAAAATTATTTTTGATATAAAATAAGAGTTTGGGAAGTGTGAAAAAGACATTTATTGTTTCTGGTGAATTAACAATGTTTTAAACTTTAAAAGAATTTTAACGATGAAAAGAGAAGAATGCATGAATCCATTGAATTAACCGTTTTAAACATTAACATTAAAAGAAAATTTAATGATTGTAAAAGAAATATGAGTAAATGATCCATTGGATTATAAAATTAGAAGATTAAGGAAATGAAATAACATAGTATTGAGATGATGACAATTAAGATAAAAATCTGGATGTAGGAAAAATAGTGCACAAATGACAATACAATAGTTTGCGACTCGATTTTAATAATGTTCTGGTATAGAACTCGAACCTGGGTCTGAATCAGCAGGAGAGAAGTCGGATCCGAATCCGGGTTGCGGAGGCTTGAATCCGAGTTGAACCCCGGGGGAGTGTACCTGGAAAGGGACTCCGACGCCCAAGTTAGATATGTAAAACAGTCAAAGGGATTGACTGAGTGAGATTGCGTACCTTATGATCTGTAAATGTTCTCTATTTATAGGGTTTTCCCTGTATAAATATGGTAAGTGGGCGCAGATGTAAAAGGAGTAAGTTTAGCAGATAGCGTCATATAATTATGGATATTATAATTATATATCATATATTTAAGGATACCATAATTATATGTGATATAATTATGAATATGATAATTATATATCATATATTTATGGATATGATAATTATATTGCGCATGGATATTATAATTATATATCATATATTTACGGATATAATAATTATATTGCGCATGAGCCATTTTGGCTATTGGGCCTTAGGTTTAGACCGTAACAAATAATGATAATAATAATAATAATAATAATAATAATAATAATAATAATAATAATAATAATAATAATAATAATTTGATAGATAAATAGGTTGAGACTTTTTTTTTCTTGTATGATTTGGTCACACCGTGAATATAAATTTAATTTACACAAAACAAACACATGTAATAACATGTCATAAGAAACATGGATGAACTTAATCCTAACATAAATAAGTGAAATTTAAAATTTTAATAAAAATCTAATAAAGAGTGAGCTTATATATTATATATTAAAATCTAATTAAATTATTTAGCATTTTAATATATATATATATAAGTGAATAAATACACTTAACTACACTAAGGAAGTAACAAAATTTAATATATTGTATTAATATTAATTCACCCTATCATACATTATAAACAGAACTAATCGAAATTAAATATCCTTCTTGGAATATTAAGGGTTATATTATTTAATTTCACATTTTTCTCAAGAATTAGGGCTTCAATTATGTTAGGGAAGGACCTGTCAATTTTTAAAAAATTAAAAAAGTGGATAAACAGAATGAATAATTAGTAATTAGTTTAATTTGATATATTTATGACTTAAATATATTTGATAGTGGTCGAGATATGCATTAGGGATATGGGATGAGGATTCGGGATGTGGACGGTGGTAGGAGGTAGATGGTGGTCTCTCAAGGGGTGTCTCAGGTAGCGGAGTACGATGGCCTGTACCTGCAGAAGGTACTCCAACGCCCATGTTAGTAAGGGTTTAAGTGAGTTTGAAGTGTGTAGAAAAATTAGCTTGCCTCAGTGGGAGACCCTCCTATATATACGGGTTGTCGTGGTCACTATAGCCAATGAAGGTTTGTAGCTGAGGGGCGTAGGAGATGATTACCCTTGTCACATCAAGTCCTAATACCCTGTAATAGCCACCTAATCCGGTTGCTTGTGTCAGTAACCATGACGCCAATATCAGAGTAGTATGAGGCGCATTAAATGAGATGGGACCTTGTAGGTAGCCTAGGTGTGGCAAGCTGGATGCTATAGGTACTCGGTCCTCGTCCTACGATCGAGGAGATACGGGGGCGTGCTGGCGTGTTCCTATTTGGACGAGGTATTCTCGCACGGTCATAAGTTTGGATTTCGGCTAGGGGTGAGCTTGTTTATGTCCCAACTAGGTTGAGTAGGTCTCGGCCAGGTCTGATCACGTGGGACGTGTTGGAACTTGGTTGTTTTAGACTGCTCGTAGGCCTCTTTTACTATGCTAAGGTATTGTTGTAGGATGGGTTCTTTGACTTGGTATTCTCCCTTGATCTAGGAAACCATTAGTTTGGAATCGCTGCACAAGGTTATTGACTCGACTCTGAGGTCTTTTGCTAATGTAAGGACGGAAAGGCAAGCCTCGTATTCAGCTTGGTTGTTCGAGGTTTTGAACTCGAATTTGAGGGATTGTTCAACTACTATCCAGTGCGAGCTCTCAAGCACTACGCCTACTCCAACTTCATTGGCGTTTGAGGATCCATCTACATATATCATCTAGGCCTTGGTTGTGGGACACTCTTGAACCCCAGTCATTTCCTTTAGAAATTCGGCCAACATTTGTGCTTTAAGGGCAGTTCGAGGTTCATATGAGATGTTGTGATCAGATAGCTCAACGACCCAATTGATCATCCTTCCTACTAAGTATAGTTTGTAGAGTACCGAACGGATGGAGAGGTCGGTTCGTATTGTGATAGGGTGAGCCTGGAAATAAGGGCGCAGCCTTCGGGGCGAGGTGACCAGTGTGAACATATACTTTTCTAGCTTCTGATATCTTGGTTCTGGGCCTTGTGATGATATACTCGTGAAGTACACTAGGTGTTTCCCAGTGGAGTTTTCCTTTACCAGAACGAAGTTGATGGCTTCTACCACTGATACATATAAGTATAATCTCTCGCCTGGATCTGGCCAAACCAAGATCGGTGGGTTAGACAATTCCTTCTTGAATTCCTGCAAGGCTACTTCACATTCGTCGCTCCATTCAAAGGTTTTGCCTTTACGCAGTAGTTGGTAGAGGGGTAGGGACTTGTGTCCTGAACGGGCTAGGAACCTGGTTAGGGGCCGAGATCCTGCTCGTCAGCTGTTGTACTTCTTTCACAATTCTTGAGCTCGACATTTCTAGGATGGCCTTGCACTTATCCGAGTTAGCTTCGATCCCCCTGCTCGTGATCATGAAACCGAGGAAATGGCCGACAGGCACTCCGAAAGTACATTTGAGAGGGTTTAATCTCATATTGTGCTTCCTCAATCGGTTGAAGACTTTCTCTAGGTCTGGCACTGGATCACCGTATTTTGGGGTTTAAATGATGATTTCATCTACGTATACCTCTACTACCTCCTCCCCTATGAGCCCTTCGAACACTTAGGTCATGATCCTCTGGTATGTTTCCCAACATTCTTGAGGCCTAAAGACATCATGGTGTTATAGTATGTGCCTTGATCGGTTAGAAATATCGTTTTTTTCTTCTTCCTCGGAGTACATGGGTATTTGGTTATAACTGGAGTATGCATCCATGAAAGAGAAGAAACGATATCCAGAGGAGTTGTCTACTAACCTGTCAATGTTAGGAAGTGGGAAGGGATCCTTGGGGAATACTTTGTTAAGGTCGGTGTAATCGACGTACATCTGCCATTTCCTCCCGCTCGACCTTTTTACCAGGACGACATTGGCCAGCCACGTAGCGTACCTAGTTTCTCGGATGAAACCGACCTTTAGGAGTTTTGTTGTTTGCTCTTTTATAGCTTGTTGTCTTTCTAGCCCCATTCTTCTCTTCTTCTGGTCAACCAATTTGATTCTCGGGTCTACCGATAACTTGTGGCAGTAGAAGTCGGGGTCGATGTCAGGCATGACAGCCGTCGTCCATGCAAAAAGGTCTTTGTTTTTTAGGAGTAGATTCTTCATCCGCTCTTGAAATTCCTAAGGGAGGTGTGATCTGATATTATTGGTTTGGTTGGGTTCTTGGCTAATTTGAAGGGGTATGGATTCCCCTCTGGGTTTGATTCTCTTTTAGCCCCTATTCTCGTCTCCGACGTCGATTCTCGAGTCGAGGTCGTTCAAAGCGACGTCACATCGGTTGCTGCTCTCCTTGTGCGTTCTGGCCCTTTTGGGGGTTTCCCTGGTCTGTTTCAGGCTTATGTTGCAGCAACTCCTAGCCATCTACTAGTCTCCTCGGACAATAGCCAATTTCCCTGCACTAATTGGGAACTTCGGCGTGAGATGAGGGGTTGAACCACAACCCTGAGGATGTTTAAGCTCGGTCTCCCGAGGATAGCATTATATGAACTTTTGCAGGGTACAACCAAGAACTTGGTCTTTACAGTTTTGCTGCCTCCAGCTCCGTTTAAGGTGAGGAGGGCTTCCGTATAGCCTCGAGATTGAATTCTATCCCTGGAAAAACTGACGAGGTCGTTGTCATAGGGGAGCAGCTCAAAATAGTTATCGTATAGGATATCTATTGAGCTTCTTTGGTCGATCAGGACCCTCTTCACCTCGGCATTGGCGATGATAGCGCGAACAACAACTGGGTCGTCATACCCTGGGATGGGGTCCCCAAAATCTTCTTCATCGAAGGTTATGGCCGGGGTAGATTGTGGGCGAGGTTGGTGAGAGGGTGGTTTGGCATCGTCCCTGACGTTCATCACGAATTTGAGTGTCCTCTTTCTAGAGTTGGAAGAAGACCCTCCTCCACTGAATCCACCCACTATCATGTCGATGCAAATATGGGGTTCCTCTACCTGATTTTGTGATGACAACTTATCCCTGGTCTTCCGCTCAGATCCTATTTTGCCCTGGGTGACGGAGATCAGTACCTTCTATTTTTTTTCGTAGCAAGGGGCTAGAGACCTATCTCGCCTGCGATAGTCTCGGCCTTGTTACCCCAAGCCATCCTTCCTTCTCCCGTTTACCGTACCGCCCGAAGATGTCCTTCCCGTATGATTGTTCTATGGCATCCTTTAGCTGGTAGCAATCATCCGTGTTGTGGCCATGCCCTTTGTGGAAAGCGCAATATCGGCTTTTTGTCCCCCTAGGCCCCTGCTTTCAAGGGGGTGGCCTCTTGACTTCTGCTAGTTCCGCGCTATGGACCTCTTGAAAGATCCTGGACAAGCTTCGACTTAGAGGGGTGTAATCTACCTCATATCGCCCTTTGAATTTCTTTCTTTCCTACTTCTTATCTCTCTCGACCTTGTCGTCTGGGCTCTGGGGTTGGGGCCCATTGTTCTGCTCTTTTTGTTAGAGCCTTCCAGGTGGATTTCCTTATTTACAAACTGGGCGGCTCTTTCCCGAAAGGCCGCCATATTATGTACTCTGATTCTTCTCAAGGAAATGTAAGGGGGTGCCCTTTCTCAGCGTTTATATTGCACAATGTGGCTGGACCTCGTCTGCTACGTTGAGGGCGAGGGCGACTTCCTTGTAAAATCGAACCAAGAAGGCCTGCGATGTTTTGGACTCTCCTTGGGTGATTTTTGCCAAGGTGTGGGAGTCTCTGGGCACCTGGTTGGCCATGCTAAACTGTTTCACAAAGGCAATGGGTAGGTCGTCTTGCTTGTCCATCGAGTTTTGTGGGAGTGTTCTGAACCAAGCAAGTGCCTTGTCATCTATGGTCCGAGAAAAACTACGACATATGATGTCCTCTTGGGCTCCCAGGAACTGCATCTCGTTGAAGAATCGGTCGAGATGTTTGTCGGGGCCAGTCTCTCCGGTGTATAGACTGAAGGTGGTGAACGGGTGTAGGAATTAGTCAGAGATCTCAATCTGGGCTAGCCGAAGAGTGAACGGATGTCGGAATGGTCTTGACATAATGTTGAGATCGGCCACTCCATATTGGGTGGCTGGTGTCACCCCCCGACTGCTATGGGTACCATGATTAGGTTGTTCGGGGTGGTACTGATCGACTGGGCGATAGGGGTTATCTGATTCGCTGTTGGAGTCATTATCGGTGTCACATGGTTTTTGGACCGGGGCTGCCTTTTCCTTCTGGCCGGTGTCACCTCTCGTCGGGGTGGTGATCTTGGTCGCTTCGCCTTGTCCGCTCTTGGATGGGGTAGTTTGTACCTCCTGGTTGGCTGAGGGTGCCTGGTTACGTGTCTTTCCCCGAGTTCTGCTGAGTCTCTAGACCTGGAGGCTTTGTGACGATGATGAATAATCGTCTAACGGGGTCTCCTCTCCGTAGGAGAAGGTGGATTCCCAGGAAGGAAGGTCCTTCATTTGGCAGGATCTCCTTGACCCCATACTCCTCCTATGGCTGCTCATCTCCCTACGATGGGACCTTTGTCTAGGGCGACGAGAATGAGAGATTCTAGGTAGCGGATCCTCCTCTCCAACTCCTTAACTGTTTGGCCCTTTTTCTTCCTTCGTTGTTTTGAATGGATGGGTGTTCCCTCGTCATCTCCATCACTTGAAGGGGTGTATTCATGGCGCCTCACCCCTGGAAGGAACCTTCTTCCTACGCTTAGGGAAGAGGTCAGGGAAGGCATAACATTGTTGGTCCTCCTCAAAAAAGGGAGTGTTTGTGCATCCATATGGGGAGACACGTTGTGGGGTGGTCCTCATGACATGGTGGGGTTCATTCTCTCTACAACTGCCTTTTACAGTGGTGTTGGTGGGGATTTCTGCGTTTTGGGGTTGGTTGGTGGTTGACGGTCCTTCCATCTCCAACCCCGTCGTGTCATCAAGAATGGTGTAACCTCAGCAAAGCAGTAAAGGTGGTGGGATTGATTTACAATATTCCTATAGATGGCACCAAATGATCGTGGCCGAAATATGCACTAGGGATTTGGGATGAGGATCCGAGATGGGGACGGTGGTCGGAGGTAGATGGTGGTCTCCCAAGGGATGTCTCAGGCAACGGAGCACGGTGGCGGGCAGCTGCAAAAGACACTCCGACGCCAAAGTCAGTAAGGGATTAAGTGAGTATGAAGTGTGTAGAAAGATTACCTTGCTTCAGTGAGAGGCCCTCCTATATATACATGTTATCGTGGTCAATGTAGCTGATGTAGGTTGGTAGCTGAGGGGGGTAGGGGATGACTACGTTTGTCACATCAAGCCAGAATGCCCTGTAATAGCCACCTAATTTGGTTGCTCGTGTCAGTAACCATGCTGCCCATATTAGAATATATGGGGGCGCATTAAATGCGATGGGACCTGGTAAGTAGCCTAGGTGTTGTAGGCCGGATGCTACAGGTACTTGGTCCTCGTTCTACGACCGAGGAGATATGAGGGTGTGCTGGCGTGCTCCTATCTGGACGAGGTATTCTTGTCGGGTCATGGGTTGGGCTTTCGGACTAGGGGTGAGCTTGTCTAGGTCCCGACTAGGTCGAGTAGGTCTTGGCCAGGTCAGGATCAATATTCTTGATTAGATTTTTATAATGGAAGTTTACCAATAGGAAACAATGACTATCCATAAAATGCATCAATTTGTTTAAATTAAATAAAAAAAATTGTGGGTCTTCTCTAGTTGCATTTGACATAGCTAGAAAAGCTTACAAAACGAAGCCCATTTGACACATGGATAGAAAGTAACCCACCAGTCCTTCTTGGTGGATACTACGGTGAGTCAACAAACATGTGTAGCACCGGTGTACACAATTTTGACCTGCTATTGTGGGTTAATAGCAGGTTACTACGAATAAATAATAAATAATATAATTTTAGAAATTGTATTTTAAACCCTAAACAATTAACATTATTTATCTCTATTTGAAAAAATTCTCTCTATATATTTTTCATATTAAAATTCTCATCTCTCTCTCCTATCTCTCCCCCTCTCCCCTCTCTTCTCTCATCCTTGATTTCCTCTCTCATCTTTCTCCTTCTCTCCCCCTCCGTCTTTCCTCTCTCTATTTCTCTCATCTATCTCTCTCCTACGTTTCTCTCTCTATCATCCTTTCTTTATCCTTCTCTCCCTTGTTTTCTCTCTCTCCTCCCATCCCTCTCCTCTTTCTCTCCCTTGTTTCTCTCTCCCGTCTCCTCTCTCCTTCTCTCCCTGTTTCTCTCTCTCTCTCTTCCCCTCTTCCCCCTCCCCTCTCTCTCTCTGTTTCTATCTTGTCTCTCTCATTTCTCTCCTCTGTTTCTCTCTCCTCATCTCCTTTCTCTCTCCTCTGTTTCTCTCCTCTATCTCTCCTTATTTTCTCTCTCCGTCTCTCCTCCACCCATCTCCTCCTCTCTCCCTCCCTCTCTCCCCTCACTCTCCTCTCTCTATTTCTCTCCTTGTTTCTCTCTCCCCTCTCTTTCCCTCTCCTCTCCTCCTCTCTCTTCTCTATATCTCTCCTCCTCTCTCCTCTCTTTCTTCTCTCTTGACTCTCACTCTCTCTCTCTTTTTCTCTCTCCCCTCTCCCTCCCTTTCCTTTTTTTCTCTCCTTTTTTCTCTCTCCTCTCTCTCTCTCCTCCTCTATTTCTCTCTCTCCTCCCTCTCCCTCTCCCATCCCAAATGGCACTTTTGAGTTTCGTCACGAAACTTCACTGCCTGAATTGTATAGGCAATGAGCCATCAAAAACAAATTTTCAGAATTTTTCTCCACTCTTTGGTATTTTTTATTAATTTTCCCATGTTTTTTACCATTTAAATCACTAAAAAATACAACATTCTTAAAAATTCGTGAAACTTCACCAAGGGGGTTCCCACAACCAAACATAACGTCCATGCAAAAATTCACGTGGAAATTCAAACCACAAGGTTGCATGCACTAGTTTACAAATCAAAGTTGGTACTAGGTCTAGGGTTCTTACTTTAGACTCAGAGCGGAGCAATAGACCCAAAATGGCACTTTTGAGTTTCATCACGAAACTTCACCACCTGAATTGTATAGGCAATGAGCCATCAAAACAAATTTTCAGAATTTTGCTCCACTCTTTGGTATTTTTTTATTAATTTTCCAATGTTTTTTACTATTTAAATCACTAAAAATACATCATTCTTCAAAAATTCATGAAACTTCACCAAGGGGGGTCCCCCACATCACACATAACATCCATGAAAAATTTCACGTAAAAAATTCAAACCACAAGATTGCATGCACCTAGTCCACAAACCAAAGTGGTACTTAGGTCTAGGTGTTTTACTTTAGACCTCACAATGGAGCAATAGGCCCCAAAATGGCAACTTTTGAGTTTCGTCACGAAACTTCACCACCTGAATTGTATAGGCAATGAGCCATCAAAAAACAAATTTCAGTATTTTTCTCCACTCTTTGGTGTTTTTTATTAATTTTTCCAATGTTTTTTACTATTTAAATCACTAAAAATACAACATTCTTTAAAAATTCGTGAAACTTCACCAAGTGGGTCCCCACACCACACATAACATCCATGCAAAATTCACGTGGAAGTGATGGAAATCAAAAGTGACTTTAGCTTATTTTATATCTGTCTTTTATAAGTATAATTTCTATCACTGGTTTATGAAAATTGTGAATTTATAGTATATGACATTGGTTATATAATGCCAATGGTGAATTTTGCACCGCAATGGTAGTATATCAACTCATTATATTGTCTATGGCAATATTTGAAGGAAAAATCCTTCATAAATGGAATCCATTATGCCACTAAAGAGCTCCAGTATGTATAACAATTAGGGTCTGTTTGGTGCACATGATAAGATATGATAGGAGAGTTGAATAGTGACATGGTAGGATAAGAGCAGGATAAGCTCTTATCTTATCCTATGTTTGGTGTACATCAGGATAAGAAGACATATATGATTATGTTCCTATCCTACGTTTGAGATGGTCAGATTATGGTAGGATAGGATATTAAGAATATTAAAATGACAAAATTACATTTATTATAAATTTATTTTTTTTATTTTCAGCAAGCACACATAAATAAAAACTTATTTTTCATTAGAAAATATTTAAATTTATTTATAAAAAATAAAATTGTTAAAAATATTAAAATTAATATCAAAGTTCCACCAAAATTGTTATTTTAGAGAGAGGAGGAGAAGAGGGGAGAGGGGAAAGATAGAGAGGAAAAAGAGAGAGGGAGAGAGAGAGAAAGGAGACAGAGGGGAGCAAGAGAGAGAGGAGGAGAGAGGGGGGGA